>VZUA01082180.1:0-29961 GCA_013401035.1 Horornis vulcanius | reverse complement strand
GAAGAGGTAGCATGTGGAAAAACAACTGGTCACAAGAATGTTTGAAAGCCTGTTCAGGTGTTTCCCTCTAAAGAATTAGCTTTTATTCATTCAGGTTCTTTGATGTTGTTTTTTTCTCTATTGTTGGTTTGGTTTATTTTGTTTAAAGACATCTGTTTTGTGCATATTGATAAGGTACTCTTTGAGAATAACATCCAATTATCATCTTCCAGGATACATTTTTAAATATGTGGCTTTGCAAAGCTGCAGTTATCCTTTATGTGTGTTCTAAAAGCAGTAGAGGAAAGGAAGTGGTGTCCAGGTAACTCATCTTTTCAAATGCTTTCAAGTGCTCTCAAATTGTATGTAAAGTGAGACTTCAAAAGGAAAATAAAGAAGCACAGTCTATTTTTAAAGCCTTGGAGTGGATTTAGAGGATGCAGGCTGTGACTGCAGCTCTATGGCAGGCTTTCTGCCCTACCTTTGGTAGGTTACTGGAACAGAGGCTTGGAAAATGGCCAGGTTGTGCTTTGATCGGGAAGGTTAGAGGTGTTCAAACTGGAATAGAAGTACACTGTTCCCAGCAGGAACTCCATTTCTGGGGAAAATGAGTGTGTGTGCTCTCACACATGCATTATACACAAAATTCTTGTGACTGGGAATTTGCTGAGAAGGTCACAGGTGAAATTCTCTTTTGTTTGATTATGACCAAAGATTTGGATCTGTTTTGGGGGTAGAACTTGAATGTGGTCTTAGCTCTTTGGGGCAGGGATACCACTGATGTCTTTTTGTATCCTCAAAGGATTTTGGTTTTGCTTTGCTGCAGCATGGGAAGCATTTTGAGATATCAGATTCCTTTGTGGCAGAAAAAGTAGTTTTTATGTTGAGCTTTGTGAATTGCTTAACATCTCAGTGCTTCTTTCCCCAGTATGTAGAATGAAAAAAAGATTTTTTTTTTTTTTAAATCACCGCCTGCATTTGAACTTTAAGGTCTTTGGGATAGGTATTTCTTATTGATTATTGTCCTGTTATTGTGTTATGGAGAATCAGCATCAAGACAAAAAAAAAAAGTTTTGTCCTCTTTCAGAAAAACATTTATAGGGAATTGATGTTCGAGTGCTGAAACCATTTCCATCTCCAGCAGAAAATAGTGATTGGTAATTCTATAGGAATATCTCATGGTGTGCATTTTAAGCACTATATCTTGTGAGCCATATGAATGTTACCAGACGTGGGTAAAGAGTGGCTGAACATGATGCTCGAGCAGCAGAACTGCCAGGCTGCAGTGAAGCAGGTCCCTGCAGCCATTGCTTGTCCTGCACAGGGAACTGAGAGACTTGGCCAAGGGCCCCTGGCAGATGGTGCCAGAAAAGGGAGGTGGATCCAGAGACCTTGGGCTTAACTCTATTGCCCCTCTCCTTCACTTAGTGAAAAGGCTGTGGGAGAGACAGCGCTGCACCAAAGCCAGCTAAGCTGTTAGGAGGCAGTGGTTGCAGTAGAAGCCCCAGGGACCACTTTGCCCTGGGGTTATCCTCCTTGAGCAGTTTCTCTTGGAAGACATTCTGTGAACAAATTAAAGATGGAGCTTTGAACATGAAGAGTCATAGAATAATTTTGGTTGGAAAAGACCTTGAAGATCATCAGCTCCAGCTGTAAACCCAACACTGCCAAACCCAACATTAAATTATGTCTCTAATTGCCATATTTACATGTCTTTTAGATGCCTCCAGGGATGGTGAATCAACCCTTTCCCTGGAGAGCCTGTTGCAATGCTCAGCAACCCTTCCAGTGAAGAAATTTTTCCTATTATCCAATCTAAACCTCCCCAGGCACAACTTGAGGCCATTTCCCCAATCCCCTGTTTCCAGGTTGTCCTCAGTAACCATATAAGCTTCCCTCAAATGATGATAGGTACAAGAACCTCTCCATCAAAAATTATTTCAGGCTTTATGTGCTAGGTGTCTAATTTTGTACAGGCTTGAAAGTATATAAAAAGTAACTAGAATTCCTGGTTTCTTTAAACAGATAACAAAAAAAAATTTACAGATTTTTGACCCCCATTTTTCTGAAGGACACAGGAACTTCCCTCTCTTCAGACAAAACTGCTGGGTACATAAACATTTTTTATCTGCTAGTCTGACAATAATGCTGACAAGCATTGCTAGATGGTAACAGCCTAATAATAATTTAATCATCACTAGTTTTTTTGATTTTTTGAAAAACAGTAAATAGTAAATCAATGTACTATTTACTATAGTAAATCAGTAGTAAATTGATTACAAAATTTGTGCTAGTGACCATGTTAAACATTATCAGTAGCACCAGAGGAAAGTCAGCATGCATTTTCTGAGTTGAATGCCCTTATCCAAAAAGATCCTTGCTACTTTTCTGCCAAGACCTGTTTCTTCATGTGGCTGGGTAGATGACAAAAGACTTTGAAGATGATTCACATACTAAGACATGCTGCTTCCTCTATTTGATTTCTTTTGCTAATCTTTAAAGCTTTCAGAGTTATGAAATGTTATGAGAGTCGTAAGCTTCACCAGTAAGTATTATAACTTGAGTTTGTGTAAGTGCTCCTCGCCAAGACAGGGAGTGCACATGTATAATTATAGACCATTGCATGGGCAGGGATTCACGAGCGACTGATCTGCAGCTGGGATTGTTTTGGAGGTGTAACCTTGAGACTGACTGGTATGCATGAAAACAGTTTTGTAGACTGACTGAATAGCTATTAGTAAGACAAGATGAAAAGCGTTTTTCCCTGCCAACTGACCTGCAGATCAGGGCTGGTTTTTTCACAGAGAGGTGCTAGCAAGGAGAATGGGTTATGCAGTTTATTGTTGTTGTAATTGGCATATTTATTCAAGAACATCCTCCCAGTGACCTCCTAATTGCTGAGCCCTGTCAGATGACAGCGCTTTTGCTGTTGTTGGTGTCTGCCAAGGTCTCAGGCTGGGATGCTGAGGAAATGGGAAGGGCCAAGCGGGGCTCCTCTCCAGGCAAAAGCAGTCAATGGGGCTGTAGGAAAAAGCCTTCTCACCTGACTCAGAACCAGCGTGTTCATACACGTATCGTTCATTTCATGGAGTGGGGCAGAGAGGGTTAGGAGAGATGGGCAACAATCCAAGTGTTACCCAGGATCTGGGTCTGGCCTCCATGAGAGGGAAAACCTTTTGGTTGCTCATCCAGAGCTTGTGAGACTGGCCTGGCACTGATGAGGCTTGGGTTTGGACACAGCCATGGAGCTTACAAACACAGAGATCCTTACCTGTTTCCAGATGGATTGTCTGCAGTTTGAGATTTGCTGTAAAGATTACCATCTCTTTAAGACCAGTGTGTGATTTATTTATTTATTTAAAAATTTTGTTCTCATCCCCTCATTTATATTAATAAATAGCTTGTGACATTGCATTATGCCAGCCAGATATTTGATAAATAATTTGCTCTTATCCAAATTCTGAAGCATCCAGCTCAGCTGGACCAAAATAAATTTTAATTTAAAAAATAATGCACAATGAGCTTACTAAAATCGAAATATTGCAAAGCAAAGAACTGGTGGATTAAATACAAATTTGGGAAAGTAATGTAATATAAATATACTAGCTACACAGAATATATTTGAGAACTAAATTTATATTAGGCTTCTGTTTGGATTTAACTTAAAAGCACTGTTTTTATATACTTAGAGACTGTATACTAACTTCTGCTGGTATGTGGCCAAGACAAGTCTTCTGGAAAGTACACTCAGCTTTGGAAATAGTAGCAACTGGAGCAGAAGCAGGCAGGCAGGAGCAAGCAAGAAACCACAATGTTTGCTTGAAGTTGACTTCTTTCTCCTCTTCTGCCCATGTAAAAATACGTGCTTATTATGGAATTAGAGTACTATTATCCTGTACTAGAGACAGAATTTTTGGTATCTCTTTAATAAATTAATTTAATTAAGAATAGATCTAGATAAGGTATGAATATCTATGCTCAGTAGTTTCTTTATGGGAGGAATGAGTTTTAACAGTTTAAAGTTTTTAGGTAAAGTCTTATTTTCCAAACAACATCTTATCATATAAACATGGTTTCTGTCTTGTTTTGTCACTGATGTCCTTGCCAAACAGATTTCAAAAGCAGAACACAGGGAGTTAATTCAATATCTGTCTTTCTCTCTCCCATGTCTAGATTATCAGCGTCTGATGACAGTGGCAGAGGGAATCACAACGCTGCTGTTCCCGTTTCAGTGGCAGCATGTGTATGTCCCCATCCTTCCTGCCTCTCTCCTGCATTTTCTGGATGCTCCTGTTCCCTACCTGATGGGGCTGCAGTCCAAGGAGGGAACCGACCGCTCCAAGCTGGAGCTGCCTCAGGAGGTCAGTGTCTGCCTTTGGGGCTGCTATCCTGAAATGCCTTATTAATATTTGTGTGAATTACTGCTGGAAAATAATGCCTGGTGTTCCAAGACTCCTCTGGCTCTGTAGAGACTGATTGCCAGCAGGAGTGAGATAGCAGGGAAGTCTCCACAACCCTTCTTGGTCCATTTCTGAATTTAGTGAGTGCCACTTACTGTTTTAATTTCTAAATGCTTCTCCTTCTGTTCTTTGTTGTGACAAAGCTGAAAGTTTGTTGGCTTTCCCTACATCACATGCTTCACCAGGTTTTGTTACTCTGTCAGTGTCACAGCCCTACTGACAGAGGGCTAAAGAGCATTTCATTCAGGGAGGATCTTGATGGATCTGGGTCCCAGATGCAGTTGCTAGATGGTGTAAATCTGTTCTTGTCCCCCTGCTGCTGAGGAGCGTGCCTGGTCCTGCCAGCCCCATCCCATCCGTGGCTGAGCCCGTGTGTTCCTGGTCTATTACCAGTGTCCTGGCCTCAAAGAAGCCAGGTTTGCATTAATACTGTGCCTATGAGCTGCCTAGAGAGGAAAAATGGGAAGGAGAGGTCATCCTCTTGATCTCAGGGTTAAATCCTTGGTGGTGGTGGTGGAGAGTGAAATGGAGATTTTTCTCCTCAAAATTTGATGAAGGTGATAAAAACTGCTTCACGTTTTAACTTGGCCATGTGGCAAAATCTTTGGGATATGGCTCACCTGTCTGCATTCCAGATAGTGACTGGAACCAGGGCATGCCATGTGCTTTTAAACTTAGGTTTCTTCCTAAAATCAGTGGGAACCCCAGGAGCATCTGTTCATACAACAGTAACATCTCCTGCCAGTGGCTGTGCTGAGGGAACTCTCTTGGGGGCAGAGTCCTTAAGGCTTCCAAATACCTCTCTGACTGAGAAGGCAGGTGGGAGCAGCAGCAGAGGAGAATATGCAGGAGTGGGAGTTTTTGTGCAGAAGTGGAGGCATAAACACAGGGCAGGGGTTATACAATTTTTAATAAAGGCCTATTTTACATATTGAATGAAGGTGACTGAGTCAGCCTCAGTGGCATGGAACTGCAAATCAAGTTTTACCTCATGCTTCATGAGTAAAGCGCATGAAATCTGCACTGGTGTGGAAGCAAAGCTGCTTTCTAGCTATGCTTCTCAGTAAAACCATGCTAGTATTATATAATTACTGCAATTTTGTATATTATTAGTCACATGCTTTTGGTTAGCAGATTAAGCTGTCATTTTCCTTAAATTAAAATTTTAATGTGACAGTATTTAATATTGCAGTATCATTGGAATAACAAATATCACCAGTGAGAGAAGAGTGGGGTGGAATCTGCCCCCTCTGTGATGTTTAACAAATGAATGAAAAATACCAGCATTTATGAATACCACAGGTCCAGTAACTGTGGTAGAGGGAAAGAAAGAAGACATTGAACAGGGAAGATCTTGAATCTCAAATTCCTCTAGACAATAAAAAATAAAAAATGCCTCAGCACGCGAGCAGTGATGAAGCGCTGTTCACATCAGCATTCCTTTATTGTTCAGGCCAGGGGCTAGCTTTTCAGGCTCTTACTCTAAATATAAACCATTTGTTTGCTAGAGATAAAAATTCTAACAACTGGCCATCATGCTGTCTTAAGGTTACTAATCTCCCTGCATTAATTTTAATCATCAGATGTTTTTGAAGAGAGAAGTGAGACCAATTCCCCAAGGGTTTTCTGAATCCAAATCTCATTTTTCAAATTTTGTAAATGATATGCAGAGCTGAAATTAAAAAGCCTTTGAAATGAAATATTGATAGATAAGAAGGCAGTCCCTGAGCTAAAGAACTGTACTGACACATACCACAACTGTGTAATAGCTACACAGTTAAATAAAGCAAATCGTTTTGTATGAAGAAATGCTTTTCTTTGTACAGACTAAATTTAACACGAAAAAGCTGAAGGGACACTTCTGCTTTACCAGGGGAATCCTAATACGCTTTAAAGTATCTGTGTGAAAGATGATTAATGTTAATAAACATGTCCCTGAAATATCCAATATATTATAAACATGTTTGGTGTGGAATGTATTGTCCTCCTGAAAATTAATGTTTTCAGAAATGAAGGAATAGAAATCATTTATCTTCACATAATCTGAAGATCAGTCTAGGATGTTTGGTAAGAAATAAAGAGCACTAAAAGTGTCTGGGAGAAGGCAGAAGAGCTGTGCTAGTGGCCAAGTCAGGCTAACAAAGACCTGCTGCTGCCCTATGGGTTTTCTGTATCTCCTGTTCTGCAGTTTTATGGCAGGATAAAATGCATCAGAGCTCAGCATCTTGGGAATCTGACCTGGTTTAATATTTTACTCAGTGCACTCAGACAGTGAATTTCAGACGTAAGCTGCTGTTCAGAAGATCAATTACTGTTTTTCATTCTGCTATTATTCCTGAGGGTGCATGTGCAATGTAATTAATTTTTATGTGGGGTCCTTCTATCCCTCCATCGACACTTTCCTAGTAAAAGTATCTGCTTTGCTAGATTAATGTCTTCACTTAGCTTTAATCTTACAGCCTGAGATTCATCTCCATTCATAGCAAAGCTAAGAGCACTCTCTTTACATCTCAGACTGAGGAATTGCCAACATTAAAAGCCTCCATGGAAACAGGGGTCAGGGGAGTAGGGAAATAAGACTTGGCCTCTAGTGGACAAGCTGTACTCAGACATAATCCCACAGGATTTCCATGGGACCCTCTTTTGTGGTTCTGCTTGAAGGAGCATCATCTTTCTCACTGAACATCTCATTTCTTGGTAGCACAGCTGCAGAGGCTTCTTGCAGCTGGATCCTGGTTAAATAAATGTGCCTGTGAGATGCAATAATTCACACAAACAGTATTTACATGGATTGAGAAGTGGTGCTGCACTTCCTGCTTGGTGGTGTGTCCTTGGCTGCTCTGGGAGGGCATATGAAATCTTTGTAGTGGGAAGTTTGGGGTCTGCATCTCCTGGGGGAACACGAGGGTGTCAGGAGCCTGTATTTGTTATCAATTTGACCCTCAGCTTTACGGAAGTCTGAAATGTCATGGGCTAGACACCACAGCTAAAGTGTCCTGCATACTTGTGCACTTACCCTTCTGACCAGAAGCACCCTGGGAGAAAAGGCTACATCGCAGAGGAACCAGTTCAGTGTTGAGAGTCCATTTTATAACTTCTGTTTGTATTTCAGGCAAACTTGTGCTTTGTAGACATCGATAACCATTTCATCGAACTGCCGGAGGAATTCCCGCAGTTCCCCAACAAGCTGGAGTTTATCCAGGAAATCTCCGAGGTTCTCCTGCAGTTTGGGATCCCTCCAGAAGGCAACCTGCATTGCAGCGACAGCGCCACCAAACTCAAGAACTTGGTTCTGAGTGACCTGGTGAACGACAAGAAGAATGGGAACATCCCCAGCAATGCCCTCAACATGTACGAGCTGCTGAAAGGCAATGAGACGATCGCCCGCCTGCAAGCCCTGGCCAAGAGAACAGGCGTGACCATGGAGAAGATGACCATCACCTCCCCCCTGACAGAGGAGAAGGATGGGAAGCTGTCATGTGAGGAGCTGGAGCTGAGGGACTACAAACTGAACGTGCAGCTCCGCGAGGTTTTCGCCAACCGCTTCACGCAGATGTTTGCAGACTACGAGGCCTTCGTCATCCAGGCTGCCCCCGACATGGAGTCGTGGCTGACAAACAGGGAACAAATGCAAAACTTTGACAAAGTAAAGATAGCCATGCATTCGTGTCTCCATCTAAAAGGGGGAGGGAGAATAGCTGTGTTTGTATATATAGCCTAGGTGCTCTTTAATCTGCCTTTCCTCGTCTGCCTCACTGCAAGATTTGTCCATTTCCATTACACAGGGCCAGATCTCCTGCCAGAGTAAATTGAGCACATCCACTGAGCTGTTCAGAGCCATCCTGGCTTGTACAAGCCAAGCTGGCAGGCTTCTGCTGCTCATGGGGCTGCTCCTGTGGGCTTGGTGGAAGGGTAGCAAGGCAAAGTGACCTCTTTTTCTGTCTTATTTTCTTCTTTTGTTTTTTGAGAGGAGAGGTGCACACTTGAGGCAAAAAACAAATCTAATTTTACATGTTTCCTAATCTCACAGTAGAGGTATTTTTGTAATGGGTAATGTTGTTCTGTAAAAGGTTATCACTTAAAGAGTATTGTTATGACTCCATTGCAGTGTATGCACAAGAGGGAAAAGGAATCCCTTGAGATTAGAAATGGGGACATAAAGAGATGGAAGAATAGCAAAAGGAACAGGAAGTGTTGGAAACTTGCATAGCTGAGTGACCGTACAAAGCAGATAGTGTTCTTAGCCATCATCTTTTCTGGATACGAGTCCTTCTCTAAGGAAAAGGTTAAAAGGATGAACAGTGAGGAACAGACTAAATACTAATCTGAGCCAGTTTTTGATTTAAAAGAATTGCTGCCGTGCCTTTTATTGCTTTGTTTGTTTTCTGGCGCTAAACAGTGCAGCATTCAAAAGGATGAGGTTGTTTAGGTAATCTCTGCTAGTGCTTCTGCAATAAAATGGGCTGTTAAGTTTAGGGTTTTCGAAGCTCAGTTAGAGACTTGGACACACAGTCAGTTCTAATTGGGAATTCATGATTAATTGTCCTGTGTAACATCGCAGAAGAGCATCAGCTGAAGAGTACAACCCTTAATAAGGGATATGGTCCCAGGCAACCATGCCCAGACCAGAGTACCCAAGGGGACACGTGTGATGGTCTGCCATGCATTTCACAGGGTTTGTTTATTCCTGGGGGTGATAGCTGCTGGGTTGCTTTGAAAAAGCAGGTGCCATGAGCCCTACTTCAGTAACTCCACATTCCCTTTGTTCCAGCTGTCACAAAACTTCCCTGACTGCTTATTTCTTACAGTTGTGAACCAAACCAATATGTGGATGGATTCACAGCTCTCTGAGAGGTGTTTTTACGGTGGGGGAAGCCTTGTCCAAGCCTTCCTGCTGGCTGCTGGTTCAGTTCTCTGCTGAAGGATGGCTGGGCACATCAGTGCTGGGCGGGAGTGTGGCACTAATGAGCTGTTCTGTATTTCAGGCTTCCTTCCTTTCGGACCAACCCGAGCCTTATCTCCCATTCCTTTCACACTTCATCGAAACACAGATGTTTGCAACCTTCATAGACAATAAGATAATGTCCCAGTGGGAAGAGAAGGACCCTTTTCTACGAGTTTTTGACTCCCGAATTGAGAAGATAAGGCTGTATAATGTCAGGGCCCCTGCACTGCGGACATCCAACTACCAGAAATGCAGCACTTTGAAGGAAGCAGGTACGTTCAGACAGCCTGGTAAAATATTTAAAATACAATGTCAGCCACCAAGCAATGTAAGTCCTCAGTCATCTGAGTGTTGCAGTTGATGAGGAAGTCCTAAGCTACCTGAGGAGGACTCAGCAGTGTCCTTATCTCATCTAAGCAAAAGCTTTAGCATGCTATTAAACACCAGAAACTGCAGGAGCCTTTACCTTCCCTTTAAGCTCTCCTGGGCTGGTGCCTTTAACAAAATCAAGCCAAACCCAAATGGAACTGGCTCACAGTTTCTCATATCAGGCAGCTCCTGTTCCATTGCCAAGAGAGCTTTCCTTCACCCTGGTGGTGGGACCAGTGCCAGCCACGCTGAGGAGTCGAGCCCCGGTGTCTGCTCCACTGGCCTTGTCTCCCCCTTCCCATAAAAAGACGTTGTTTTCCCTTACACCATTTGGTTAGAGCAGCAGGGGATGCCAGGGACGTAATCCTGTGTGGCATATTTAGTACCTCCAGCAATAGATGTTCAGTGTTAATGAACAATACTCTGCACTGAAGGCTTGGAATTTTTTTCTGTTACTGTCATAGGATGCCTTTTCAAATTATACTTGAATTTCTTATTTAATGCTTGTGCAAGTATGTATTTAATTTCTAAGTAATATAGTGAAATTATATTCATAAATTTGTTGGGACATGTATTAGTAAGCTAGGGCAAACAGTTCTCATGGTTTTGTTTTTTTTTTTGGTTTAACTCCTTCAGCATTTTACATGTTATAAACATGTCAGAAATAGAAATCTGTGTCTGTTAACTTTTTCTGTCTAAACCCAATTCTAATTTGCAGGTCAGCTGTCTATTCAGCGTCTAGTTTTGGCAGATATTGTGGCACCAGAACCTCATTTTCTGTCTTGTGAAAAGCAGCAAACTGATAGTAATACCAATTTTCCTTCATATATACTATTCACCGTATATGTGACCCCAGCACTGATCCAGCACCTGTTTGTTTAACTATTTTTGGAACCCTTCAAATCCTCTGGCCCCACACTACCCACTCCTTTTCTCCAAAATGGAGCCATACAAAGTGATTTTTCCTTTTTTTTTAGCGGGGAAAAAATACTTGCTGAGTTTCTAATGATAATGTATGTAAATCTTGTGACAGCTTCTTTCCCATCACAGTTTTATAAAATAGGAAATGAGTTCTATGTTGTTCTTAACAAATGGAAATCAGATTTAGCTTCCACATTTTGCATATGTATTCACTAGCTGTGATATGCTGAAAGAACAGGCCTGCCCATTAATAGATGGGCTAGAAAGAGTTGAATATTAAAGTTGCTAATTAAATGCTGAATTTGCCCATACACCTCCTTTCCCAAGTTCTTCACAAGTTAAGAGGGTGACAGGTTTTATTTTCCTTCTGCTTGAGATTTGAGATTGAAACCCTCAAGTCCTTGAAGCAGAGGGCTGAACCACTTTAATCTCAGTGGAGCTGAGATTCCTGGGGAGCCCTTTCCCATCTTGCCATAGCCTTCCCTGTTTCCAAGAACCTGCTCATCCTCTTGATGTTGCTCAGGTCTTGCTACAGTTAGCCATGCTTTTTGAAGGCCTGCCATCCAGTAAAGGCATATCTAGTTTCAGGAGGAGGATCGTTGTAGTCCCAGATGTTTGCAAAACTCAGGTGTCCTCCCTGCCATGCGTCTGCCCAGGGAATGTGTCTGGGGCTAAGCGAGGTGCCCAGTCCCACAGGGGTTGCAGCTGGCCTTGGAGGTCCCTGTTCTGCAGAAGAAACCTTAAAACCAATCAAGGAGTTTCAGGGAAAGATTGCACTACTCTTGCCAGTTCCTAATGCATCTCGTAGGCTCCTGTAAATACCTGCTTGCTTAACAGCTAACTTGCTTGCACCAGTGCTCGTTGTGTTGGGTAAAGAAACTAAAAACAAAATTAAAAAACCTCTAGCACAAGTGTCTCCTCACCTCTGTGAGTGGCAGATTTCTCTGTCAAGGGTCACTATTTAACTTTCTGGTGGGTTTTCACGGGCCTGAGCATGAGCACTGCTGTTGGGTCGTGGAGCAGTTGTTCACCTGTGACTGTCACCTGCAGCCCAGTCCATCGAGCAGCGGCTGATGAAGATTGACCACACGGCCATCCACCCTCACCTGCTCGATATGAAGATTGGCCAAGGGAAATATGAGCAAGGATTTTTCCCAAAGCTGCAGTCAGATGTCTTGGCAACGGGACCCACCAATAACAAGTAAGCACAGTTTTTGTTTTCTGGGTTTAAAAGCAGGTCTCTCATGCAAATAATTCACATCATTGAACAGAAGTACTAATTTTGGATGGCATATAGGCAGTCTAGTGAACCCAACAGTGGTTTCCATTATTGATTTGTGTGGGCTGCGACTTCTGAAAATAACACCATAGTTTGGGTTACATCAGGAAGTGTTAGCTCTGTTTTGGGGAAGATTCCTCACTGCTGTTTTCTGTTGAGTGGTAACTACTCTGTCTTCTCATACACAGTTTTTGTTTTGTAATTGGTCTTTTGAGTTTCAAAGTAATTGTTTGGCTGTTTTGCACTGAATACAGTAATTTGGGAATTCAAGCCAAAATTCAGATTCTGAAAGAAATTTTGGTGTTGAAACCTTCACACCATCATATGCAATGGACTTAGTGTCCACTCTGTTCCTTTCTTTTCTTCAGCTGTTACTACATACCTAGAGATTTTTGTAGCTCTCTTTCAGTTGCCACGTTGGAATATTCTGGAGGAATAACTTGGTAAGGGTGGAAAGTATGTGGTTCTGTACCTGGGTTTCTTTTTTGAGTCTGATAAGGTTCTGTGGTGCACGTTGATAAGAGGGTAGGGGTACTTATAGCTGTGGAATTGAGCATGCCATTACATGGTTGATTTACCTAATGTAAAATGGGAACCTGGAGCACTGATAGACACTTTACATCTGTACAGTTATAATACAAAGTAAGTGCTGTGAGTTCCTTTATTTTCAACCTTTCTTCCTTCAAAACCCATGAATGAGGGGTTTCTCCCTCGTCAAAAGTGAAATATTTGTGCATCATTGATTACGAGCTCATTATATTATCAACTGAGAACCTCAGTTTCAGTTTCTGGACGTCAAAATGTGGGAGCACAGATAAATCCAAGAGCTTCAAGGGCCACATTTGTCCAAATGTTAAAGCCACCTCTTGTTTTAGGCATGTGCGTGCACACATGCTGCTCTGAGCTCCTGCATGAGGTGCCCACTCAGTTCTATTTATACACCTTTTGTGCATATCAATGCTAGCTAAGCCCTTTTAAATAACCTGCTAGGAATAAAAATTGTGAATGATAAGATATCCTTCAGCACTGAATGTTTAAAGAAATTGAGTTCTTTAAAAGAAATTAAAAAAACCCTAAGACCAACCAAAAAGGAGGAATGCATATTTCAAAGTTCCTTTGCTTTCAGTCTTCCTGCAAATGGAGACAGAATTGTATGGGTGATGGTCCTATGAGGAATGGAGGATTTCTTNATTCAGATTCTGAAAGAAATTTTGGTGTTGAAACCTTCACACCATCATATGCAATGGACTTAGTGTCCACTCTGTTCCTTTCTTTTCTTCAGCTGTTATTTATTACATACCTAGAGATTTTTGTAACTCTCTTTCAGTTGCCACATTGGAATATTCTGGAGGAATAACTTGGTAAGGGTGGAAAGTATGTGGTTCTGTACCTGGGTTTCTTTTTTGAGTCTGATAAGGTTCTGTGGTGCACGTTGATAAGAGGGTAGGGGTACTTATAGCTGTGGAATTGAGCATGCCATTACATGGTTGATTTACCTAATGTAAAATGGGAACCTGGAGCACTGATAGACACTTTACATCTGTACAGTTATAATACAAAGTAAGTGCTGTGAGTTCCTTTATTTTCAACCTTTCTTCCTTCAAAACCCATGAATGAGGGGTTTCTCCCTCGTCAAAAGTGAAATATTTGTGCATCATTGATTACGAGCTCATTATATTATCAACTGAGAACCTCAGTTTCAGTTTCTGGACGTCAAAATGTGGGAGCACAGATAAATCCAAGAGCTTCAAGGGCCACATTTGTCCAAATGTTAAAGCCACCTCTTGTTTTAGGCATGTGCGTGCACACATGCTGCTCTGAGCTCCTGCATGAGGTGCCCACTCAGTTCTATTTATACACCTTTTGTGCATATCAATGCTAGCTAAGCCCTTTTAAATAACCTGCTAGGAATAAAAATTGTGAATGATAAGATATCCTTCAGCACTGAATGTTTAAAGAAATTGAGTTCTTTAAAAGAAATTAAAAAAACCCTAAGACCAACCAAAAAGGAGGAATGCATATTTCAAAGTTCCTTTGCTTTCAGTCTTCCTGCAAATGGAGACAGAATTGTATGGGTGATGGTCCTATGAGGAATGGAGGATTTCTTCATCTTGTGAGATGCTGTATTTAGCAGTCTGCCTCTTATTCTTATGAGTGGGTTTCAGTTTTACAGTGTCAGCAACAGTGTGAGTGTGCCCAACCTGCTTAAATTTGCTTAAATCTTCTGTCTCTATTGCAAAATCTTAGTGAATCTATGATTAAGCATCACTTAAAAATAGTTTTCCTTATGCCCTTTGAGATTTGCTTATGTTATATTGGTACTTGTTCTAAAATGACTTTAACTCCTTGAGTAATAATTTTGATTTAGATTGCAGCGTGTTTAAGAATTTGTAAGTACCAAAATCCCATTACTTACCACAAATCGATGTCAAAGTGACAAATGTTTGGAATTCCTCCAGTTGTATGTTGCCAAAAAGGCTTGTAATTGGAAAATCTCAAGACCATCTGTTTTTATCTTTCTTCTTCCTGGTTTTCATGAGAGCAGCTGAGAAGACTCTTTCTCTCCCATTTAGGACATGTAATTCTGCTGATTTTACACCCATGTAGAGAGCTACTTTTCCATGCTTTCTGCAAATACAGTGTGACTTTTCTGACCATAAAATCAATTGAAGTATAGCCTTCCATTTACTTGGATTTCCCAGTGTGTGATTCTTGGAGATACATTTTACTTTCAGGACTGGAGCTTTGTGTATGGCTATGGGGTAAGAGAACATTCTAGATACATTTGCAGACTCTTCAGGTGTAGCTGTTGTGTGTTTACATTATAAAACTAATGCCAAGGATATTGCTGTGTAGATAAGAATTCTTTTTGCAGGCTTCAGTTTTACATAGCAAATTTTGTCAGGATTTTGTATGAAAGTGTATTTGTGGGAAGTGGGGAATAATTCCCGTGTTGTGGTCAATTGTTGCTGGACAGTAGCAAATAAACCAGTTCAAAGCTGTTTTAATGAAAACATCTCCTCAGTGGCCAGCAATAAGGGATTTATTGCTTCCCTTTCTGGGCTGATAAACTAACAAGTATACAGCCAGAGCTCATAATGTTATCTATCTATTCCCTTCCTGTAAGCAGGAGGAGCACTGAGAAGATACCTCTGTCAGTTACTGGGCTGGTACATGTGTAATTTGTTATATCTAAATCACTAATACAATGCAGACAACAAATACTTCTAATTTCAGTTGTAGATCCCATATGTGATTTAAACTAAACCCAAACCAAAACACCCCAACCAGTTCTGTCCTCCTTCCCATCAGGCAGCAGTGTCCCACTTAAGGGACTCCCTCTGTGCTCCTTGCCTTTCATATGTCCCCCACATCATGGGCAAACCTTCTCTATCTACAGAGAGCAACTTCAGGCTTCCTCTGGGTACAAAAACATCCCCTCCACACTGCTCTAACCGTGTGAAGCAGTGGCTTCTGCAGAAGTCCTCCTGGAAGGCATCCCAGGAGAAAACAGACTGCAATCCCTCAGGCTTTTTGTCTGTTATTCTGGAAAAGAGCTGTGGTTTCCAGAGCCCTCATTTCCTTTCTCAAACCCCAGCACCATACTGTGGTTGCTATGTGTTCCCTTCTTCCCTTTGTGCTTTTTCTGCCAGGCTTTAAAATTGTAGCTGGGACTCCACTGGCTGATGCATTTGCAGGAGTGGAATTTGAATGACAAAAAGCCAAGCTACATAAACACTTCATGGTTTTTGATTAGCTAATTGTTAAATTAGGGGGAATATGCTTACAGTGCAAAATTAAAACAATGAAACAAGCTGTGTTTTCAATCTAATTGATTACCTTGTAACTTAATTTGTACTAAGAAGCTTGATAAATGAGATTAAATATTGCAGAGGAAAACAGTGATTCCCAAGCATGGGGATATATTTGCATTCTGGCAATTTGTATTGAATGCCTTCAAAGAACAACTGAACAATTTTTTTTTGTGTGTGTTTCTTTTGGTTTTCATATGAAGGGTTTGCTTTGTTACACATTTACAAAATGGCTTTAATTACCCTTTTTTAGCCTTCCTCTCTGTTCAGGCCTGCTTTCCCCCCCACTTCTTCATTGGAGCCCTGCTTTTCTCCTTGCTTATTTTTGTGACCATCCTGTTTCCTCTTTCCTGCCCTGGCCACTTCAATCACCTGAGCCCTCTCACTTGCATCTGAGCTTCCTGTGAGCCTTGTGCTTTTGTCTGTCCTCTGTGTCCTACCTTTCCTGCCCAGTCCCCAAAGGAGGGCACAGTCCCAGGATTCAAGCACAGATCCCACTGTTCATGGCCTCTAACCTCAGGCTTTTGCTGAGTGATGTGTTGCTCTTAACCACGGAGCAGAATTCAGAAGTTACTTGTTTGCTTTCTCCAGGCATTTGTTCCCGAGCTGTGTTTTGCTGATCTCACCACTGTGTCAGTATTTATTTGCAAAACCCATGGACTAGGAGTGTATGGAATTGGTTCATTTTTGTGCTCCATTTTATGACATGACTTGTGTGGGTACTGTCCTGTGGCTTTCATCTTTAGCCCCCTCCTTCAAGTTGGGAACTCTGCAAGGTTTATCTGCCTGGGACTATGGTTCTCCTTATTTTTAAACAGGACTCTTGTTTGCTTGTTGCTAGCATTTAACATAAGGTATTGATTTTAAAGGAAATACAATATATATATATATATAATGCAAAGGGGTTGATGTATCTCTGTGTGATGACAGAAATTGTTCTGGTTTTAACTAAATTATTTTTGTATGCCAAATGGTCTTTCTCTTTTAATGAGTGCTTCATATAATGTGGCCATTTACTAGCCCCCGTCTGTTTGGTACAGTTTTAAGGCTGTGTTAAATGAAGATATCTTCTTTTTTAATCAAGACAAACAATTTCAAGTAATATAGAGTGGTATCTCTGCAGCGCATGTAGGTGAGCATGAAATGAGTCAGCAATGAGCCACCCATACACAGCCCTGAGGTTATTTAAATTCTGTGAGTAGTCAAAGCTCACCTTTTACGTAAAAAAATCTGAAACAAGCAGTTACTATGCTTCAGGTAACCTAATGTAGCAAACCACTGATGGGTGCAATGAAAATATGAACCACTTGTACTCAAATACATTCATTTTCAAGAATAAAGTATGACTGACAATCTGTACTTAAAGATGGTTTCTGAGATAGGAAATACATGCTGTGGTGTCTTGGAACCTGATGGGTGACTCTCCTGAGCTGCTGATCCTCTGCTCAGCTGGTGCAAGGCAGGAAAAGTGCCATTAACTTCTTTGAGTTAATATATCATTTTGTCATAGCTGTGCAGAATTAAAGCTGACAGGGGAAAATGGGCATTGAGTCCTTGTATCCACTATTCCATTTGCTCTCCCCTGAGCAGTGCTACTGTCTCAAGGGACTGGCAAATTGAGTACCTCATAGGACAGTGGTTCCTCAGGGCTTCAGAGGGGATGCTGGCAGTTTGCTACAGCTCTTCCTTGCAGAGGGTGATGGTTGTGTGTGCCACCCCTTAATATCACTTCTTTTCCTATAAACTGATGAAAGAGCCTGTCAGTGCAAGGCCACTCTCTTTAAGGCATTTTTCTAATTTTTTGTCCACCCAGTGAGCAGTTTCAGAGCTTTCCTATTCCACCCTAAGGCAGATATGGAAAAGGTGCCTAAGCCTCCATCTAAGCCTTTATTCTTTCTCCTTACCATGGAGCAGTGTTTGTGGGGCAGATTCACTCTGTGGATCCCCTCCCCTGTCAGCCCATCCATGATCAGGTGGAGCTCAGTCTCAATATTTCTTGTTTTCTCCTTTTCTTGTTTGGTCTGACATGTTTGCCTTGGAATCTCTTTGTAGTCCCACACAAACTGCATCTGAGCTTACGGAGTTTGCATGTGCAGTCTGTGTGTGTTTAATGTGGGCATGCTTCAGAGGGGCTTGGTGGAGGCTGCAGTACTGCTATGTGCTATTTTGTGAATAGAGAAACTCAGATAACTCCTTTGATGGACATGCATGGGTAGAATGGGGACTGTCATGGTTTGCAGCCCTAAATATCAGCCTGCCTCACGGGATATGAGGAGATTTGGGTCCTGTCCTGTAAACAAGTGCATTTGTCTCCTTCCTTCTCTCCATTATCACTGTAAGGGGATTGTAAATTACAGCAGTGATTTTCATGGTGATGGCAATAGTGGTTAAAACCATCTGAGAAAGAAGTTCTCTAGCAGCATATTCATGTTTTGCAGTATAAAACTTGCCTGCTACACTGATGTCTGATTTGGGAAGACATAATCTCTTCATTTCTCCAGGGAGCTTTAAAAAGGAGGGTGGGGAGAAGGTAGGGGATGAAGGAGATCTGAACACATGGTTGTGGTACTGCATGGCCAGTCCCTGGTGTGAGGTGCTGTTTTGCTAGATTGTTTCTGACAGTGCAGCTTTGCTGCTGACTACCTTACCTCTTTTATTATAGAAATGTAAAATATAATACTTAACATGGGATGTTTCATATGTCACCATTACATTCCCTCCAACCTCTGCAAACCTATTCTGTGCTTGCTGGGTCTAATTTGATATTAAACAATACTGACTTGACTGCCTTTATGTTACCAAGGTTTTAGTTGGAGGTGCCTCACTTCATTTCCATATGTTGAATTGAGCACAGTCTTCCCTGGTCCCTCCTCTGAAATATCACTGCTTTTCCACAGTCCCTGGAGGTGAGGAGCATTCATCTGTGGACATGGGAGTTAGATACAGACAGACACACTGAAATGAGCCTTTCCTCACTTCTCCATGGAGGCAACTTGTCCCTGGGCTCCCTGCAACACTGCACCTGAGCTGCGCCTGCTCCATCCCCAGAGACCTGGTGCTTGTAGCAATGCCTCCACTGTGAGGAATAAATGAAACATGCCAGCAGTCCATGCTCATGGCCCTGCCAGCAAAAAAATAAAGGGAAGAAAGCATTTCTGGGGTCAGGGAGTTGTTAGGCAGCATCCAGGCTGAGCAGCAGGAGGGCTTCATCTCCTCAGGACAAGGAGAGGAGGGACACAGGCAGCAGTGGTTATCTGAAAAGCCCAAGTTTAAGGGCTGACAACAAGCAAAGGGTTGCTGGAGGGAGAACAGCTTTCCTTGCTGCTTTGGCAGCACCTGGGCTGAGGTGTGAATAGAGCAGCAGCTGCTGACAGGGCCAGCAGAGGTACCCACACGGGATTTCAGCAGCCATGGGGAGGTGGTGTGACCACTGGGGCTTTTATCCCCCTTAAAATCACTTCAAGTGATCGCAGGGAGAGGAAGAGCAATTTAAAATGCAGTCAGCTGCTGAGGAGAGGGAATGGTTATTGTAATACTGAAGCATTGTTTTGGGAAAATTCTATGTGGCCCAGAAAAGAAAAGGCTTTAAAAGATTTAGCTGCTTAATCCTGTTTATCTGCTGTTAGATCTTCACAAAACCTCCCAGAGAGATTCAGGGCAGCATCCAAATGCACAGACCTCACCCAGCAACTCAACAGCTCCTCTTCCTTAACTTAAGAGTTTGGAAAAGAGGGAACATGCGGCTCACTGTGTGTAATGGCTCCTGCTAATGAGCAGCAGTCTTTTTTTTTCATAAACATCCAACAATCTTCACTTATGTATGATCAAAACATTCAAATAGTTCTGATTAATAATCTGGAAAATGGTCTATGCTGTCTCCCAGATGAAGTACGGCTCTGGAATGAACTGAAATGCTTTAATGGTGGTGTATTATTTTGTAATTATTCTGTGGCTTTCTTTCTGCCTTCACCTTTGGTGAAATGTTTGTCCTCAAAGGACACTTTAAACAATTCTTTCATCTTCCAGTAAATGCAGAAATGTAGGTGAAGATGGATCTGAGCTCTGTCTCAAATTCAGAAAATAGCCATATAAATTGCAGTGGAAAAACTATGATATGGGGTAATATTTGATCTGTAATTTAAATTTCCAGTGTGTTATTGACATTCTGTTGTGTGACACATAAGCATGGTCCTGGCTTGCAATAAATGGAAGGTCTCCAGAGCCAAATGGCTAAAGTCACATTATGTATGCCATTCTCTGTTCAACAGAGTGTTTTTCTGTGACATTTCTGTTGATATTATTAAAATGTAGGGGTTTATTTTCCCCCTCTTAGTCATCTAACAAGGATTTGGATGTTGCTTCTGAAAAAAAAATTAAAACGGTGACTTATTAAACTCAGGAGTTGTACATTTTTAAGACTTCTGTGGATGTGCAAAGACACTTACGTCAGTGATATGTTCCTCTGAGAAGGTATCAGCATTTGCTGTGCAGACACCTGTTGGGCAGTTTTGTTTTCTTAGCAGAGACTTGAGGCCACAAAAAAAAAAATTGCTTTAAAAATAAATGTGTTGTCATATGGGATACTGAGGTGATGAACCATAATTACTTGCAGACCCAGATTTCGTCCTTTGTACTTGTTTTCTTGATGTTATTTGTGAAGTACAATAGGACTTCAGTTTGACCTTTAAAAGAACAGTTCCTGTGGTGTTTGTATCTGTGTGGTGAGCCAAAATTCAGATTTTGGTTGACTCTCTGAAGGAAGTGATGAAGATAGTTATGTACACATTTGCAAAGTTCTTCTCTCTGGAAACAGAGACCTTTTTTTTGGTCACCAGGGACACATTTCTGCACTACTCTTGGGTTAGAGTCCCCTCCCTACACATCCCCAGTGTTTTGCTCACCATGTCAGAACCCAAGACCAGCTCTGTGCAAGAGTTTCCTCCTCAGGCATTCATCTGCCTGTCACCAGCAGAAACCTCTTGCCCAAACAGTTAGAGCCCAGATTTTATTTGTATATGCTTCTGTTTGGGATGCACACAGAAATACATGGGTTTGGGATCTGGAGACTGCTGTCCTCACAATACCACCTGTGTAGAGAGAGGAAAACTTCAACTGGAATAAAAGCGTACATGAACAGGTGGAAATAAACAGGCTTTCTGTGGTACTTAGAAACCAAATGCAAGAAAAAGGTAAGGTGAAAATAGCAACATGACTAATCTCAGGAACATCAGTACCGTTTATAACCTTTAGGCATAGGTGCACCCAGTAACAGTTGTTAAAATTTGCAATGAGAAGTTTGTCTCACATAATTCCTGGAAGTACCACAGAAAATGGACAAAGGAAAAGTAGTGCTTCTCACAAAAGAGCAAAATCATAGAAGTTGCTACTCAAAATAAATCATTGCATTTTGTTTTTTGCTATAGACACTGTTCTTGTCAAACCTCATCAAATGCAGCAGTGGTGTTGGGTGACTAAGTTCAGTGACTTACCTAGTGATGGCATCAATGGTGTGGCATGACCTGCATTTCAGGTACCAGGAGCTCTCAGTGGAGGCCCTGGCAGGCAGCTGAGCACGTTTCCATCAGGATTTTTGTCCCTTGGGTGAGTGCTGGTCTGTCACCTTGCCAGTGGTTTCCCATGGGGAGGTCAGGCACCAGCTCACACCCGCATTTACTGCAAGGTCCAAGCTTGGGCTTTCCCTTCTTTTGCTGCAGACCCATTGGATGTCCTTCAGCTCCTGATCCAGGCTTTCCCTCCTGCTTTTCTTGTGCTCACACGTGTCTGCTCTGTGTTTTCCCAGCCGCTGGGCCAGCCGCAGCAGCACCACGCAGCGCAGGAAGGACCGCCTGCGGCAGCACTCGGAGCACATCGGGCTGGACAACGACATGAGGGAGGTGGGTGGCCTCATCTGAGGGCAGCACAAGCTGTGAGCCAGGAGGTGAAGGTTTGGACAACAATGTGCCTGTTACCTGGGGCAGTTTTGTGGCTACTGTATGGTGTGGTTGGGTCTCTGTAGCCATTTGGATGCTGCTCCGCTTGTCATAGATGCTGTACAACTTCAAAGCACACAACATAAATAAAGTGCTTTTATTTTTTTGGAACAAGACAGCCCCATTGTCATCAGGAAAATGGCTTATTTGCTGATTTAGACCCTGGCCATGTTACTCCACACAGACAGCAGAGCCCTGGCAGTGCAGCTGCCAAGCTCTGGCCAGGGTGGAAGTCTCTGGAAAAGTGAAGTCTTTGAATAAATGTCAGCCCTGTAGAAGCAAATGAGGCAGGATTCCTCCTTTTGTTTTTTTTTTTAAGGAACTTTTTTCCTTTCTCTTACATAGATTTCTGACATGAGTATGCTTATTTGAAAGGTTAAGACTTCGGGGCCTTTTTATGCCTAAAGCTTGGAAACTCCCATGCATCTTGTAAATGTCAGTCACGTACATGTGTTTCTTTCCCATCTTTTCAGTTCCTCATCCTTCATTAAATAATTTCTGCCACATTTTTCCATTGATGTCCATATGCTTCTATTGTATGTCACTAGCAAAAATATAACACTCATGCTGTTTTGTGGTAAAACTCACTGAATAATGTTGGTCAGTGTTGGAGTTTGCCCTCCAAAAGAACCTGAGTGGATGAGAGGATTCTTAAACTATAACTTTGAATGATGTTTCATGGAAACACAGCAAAACAGCACTTGTACATGTTTGTTGCTATTTTTGCTAACATGGCTTTGCAGGTGTATTTTGAACAGTGTCCTGTGCGTGTATATCGCAGCAGAGCCTTTTCAGTACTTTGTCATGTATTTACTTTCTTCTTTTTTTGGCTGTGGATCATATGCATGCTTCTTTTGCTTTGTCTCCTCTTTTCTTTCTGGCTGTTCTGCCATTGGGGCATCTGCCTCCTCTTAGCCATCGGAGGAGCTTTTGCTTCGTCAGAACTCAATGGCCTTCTGGGAGTGGGATCAGGGACCACCCCCTCCTGCACGGCCTCCTAAAAAATCCTTCTCTGAATGCTGCCTGGTATGTTTTAGTTTTTCTTGTTGAAAGCTGCTTTTGAGATGTTGTTAGCATGAGGAACCTCTGTCTTTGCCGCGTCTCAAACCTGCCCCTTTCTTGTAGAATATGAGCATGTCCCTGTAGTACTTGGAAGTGTGGTTATAATTGGAAAAGTAGCTGGAAAGGAGCTTCCACACCAGCTCCCAGGAAAACACAGCAGCCCCAAGGCTAAAAGACAAGAATTTTGTTTCATTTTGGGTTTTTTTTTCCCCATGTTGCTCACCTGGCAATTCAGTTTAGGGTATCAAATCCCAAAAGCATTGCTTTCTGGCCACTGGACCATTGTATCCCAGTGTGCAAGAGGGTGGTGGTGCATGGATGCTGATGAACAGGCAAAGGGAAATCAACTCATTCTCTCAGCCCACTCTTATTCTTCTCTGGAACCTTACAGTTATTTTTTTATTATTATTTAATATAAGAAGATATACAATGACTAAAGTAAGGTTAGCTATGTTTTGTACTTTTCAGACTATAACCACACTTTCTATCCCTTCATATTTAAAAAGAAATATTAGTTTTTCTAGTTGTACATTCCCTGTGTTACTTTTTCACTGATGTTGCTGTTAATTTTTGCACTGAGATGGAAGTCACTTGTGAGGTTGCTTGCTGAACAACACACCTTCATCATCTGTAACTTTTTTCTTTTATTCCCACCTGTAGTTTTTGAACTATTTTAAAATCCTTACAGTACTGTAGTTACCTAGCTGAGAATTTCCGTGGAACACAGCTTTTTCATGGCAGAATCCTACATTCTTGTCAGACCTGTTATAGGGTGATGCTAAGTAGCTCTTATCCAAATTTCTGTGTTGAGAAAATCCAATTGTGTCAGAAAAATTATACTCCCATTAAAAAAAACTGGGGGGGGGGAGGGGGGAGCTATTTCAATTAACTTCAGTGTGTTAATATTTTGGTTTTGCTTTTCCTGATCTACTGGAAGGTGTCCATGACGGAAAGTTTGGAACTATGTGATCTTTAAGGTCCCCAGAAAACCCAAACCATTCTATGATTCTATGGAACAAATTTTCTGCCCAGGCAGAAAGCTCCAAGGATGCAGCAGCCATAATGACCTCTCAGTTCCCCAGAAAACCCAGGCAGCAGCAGCAGCAAGAATTCCCTGCAGGGGTGTGATCTGCTCCTTCCAGGAAAGACTGGTCATTCTCACACACCATCCCCCAGAAAGGCATCCTTAACTAGACAAAAACCCACTTTGGAAACAGAGCATTCCCACACCAGGCTTTGAGTGCTGTTTTTTATTTGCCAGCATTCTATTATCTTGCTCTTAAAAAAAAAAGAAAGGTACAAATAATGCTTGAACAACATTTTGATAGTTGTGGCCAATTCTCAGCCTTGCTCAGCATGTAGCTCTCTCACTGATGCTGGGGTCAGAGGTCACTTGCTGATTGGTTTGTGGATTTTGGATTAACAAAAAACTCCCAAAAAACAGACCAAAGCAAAAAATACGCTACCCTTGATGACAAGGCAGTGGAGCAGAAAAGTTTGAAAGTCTTTGATTATAGCTTGGATCTTTTTTTAAAGAGTATGCTGATTTTTGTCCATACTTAACAATTACCATAGTAAGAGCATAAATGATCAGAAGTGTCATTTCTGCTTAAAATGAGCTTCAATTGTAATCAAGAAGTTAATTGAGAATAAGATCAAATCTCATTTTTCCTGCATAAACTATCTAGATGAAAAGTAATGGATGAAATCTTTCTTGTTCACTAAGTGTATTTCTGCTTCTTAAAATTTATTTTTAAGGGATTTTTTTCTATTCATGTATAGTCTGGTCACAAATTAGGCAATTCTTCTCACCAATTTTTTTAAGTGAGAAATAACAGTGGAGAGAAACTTTTCTTGATGTTTTGACTTTACTGCTGAATGAAGATATTACACTTTATGCACTTGCTGTGCCTAACTTCAAGCTAGTGACTAACAGCACAGTTCACTGGCTAATTATTGACTGATTCTGTACCACTCAGGAAAATATCTTGCTTTTTCTGTTGTCAAAAGGGATCATTCCACTTCTCCAACCTGACACCTAAACATCAGACAAATCAAGATTCTGTTTCTAGATTAACACAAGCTCATTTGTTTTCACCACCTTGCTTGCCTAGGATGAGGGGAGTCACTCTGACCTGTAATATCTAAAATTATTCTCTTTATTTTTAGAAATACATGCAGGAGGCAAGGAGTTTAGGTAAAAATTTAAGGCAGCCCAAACTGTCAGACCTCTCTCCAGCTGTGATTGCACAGACCAACTGGAAATTTGTGGAAGGGTTGCTGAAGGAATGTCGCATGAAGGTAGGTCATCCCCTTGTGTGCTCTCCCCTGGATTACAGTGGGCTCGTACAGCACCTGCAGATGTTCTCCTGGCTCACAGCAGGAGTGGCATTGTTCCGTTGGAATACCTGGTTATTGCAGGATGGATATCCCTGTAGTGTTCTTCAACAGCTAGAAGAGAAAGGAACGTGTTGTTGCTCTTCTGTTTATGCAGTTGAAGTTGATGGAAGAAGTAGAAAGAACAGGAAGGATAATCAGTGTGACCAGACATCTTCTGGAGGATATCCTTTAATTGTTCATATTGACATGTAGCCTAAATAGAATGACCTGGAGGCCCTTGGTCAGAAAGGAAGAATTCATCACATGTGGCTTGTGCATGTTGTTCATGCAGAGCAAATGAAGTATAACAATTCCTGATATGAAAGAAACTTTTTATAGCCATGGACATAGAGCTTCTTTGTGTCTGTTGGTGGTATACTGCTTTACCTGAGAGTTAAACTTTATTGGCTGTAACAAGAATTAAAACAGAAGCTAAGACTGAACTTGTATTCTGTGCTCTGCTTGTTAATAAATCACCAGCATAGAAATAGGACAATAGATAAATGGTATAGAAATGGGACAGCTGGAACAGGCTCCAAGCACCTGACAGGGTCACAGCACCAAGTCAGCCAGAGTTCCAGAAATGTTTGGACAATGCTCTCAGACACATGGTATCACTCTTGGGGTGTCCTGTGCAGTCACAGGAGCTGGACTTGATATTTCTGAGTCCCTTCCAAGTCAGAGTATTCCCTGATTCAAAGTAATCAAGCAAACTTTTTAAATGTAATTATTTTTGTTAATTTAAAATCTCTGCAAATAGATTTGAAGTTTTGTTCTATTAGCAATGGTCTCTAGATTAAGCATGTGTTAGTAAACTCATCTGTAAATTCTGTCCCTTGTTGGATAATATGCTTAGAAACTCTTGGGATTTTTTTGGTGTTTTTTTTTTTATAGACTAAACGCATGTTGGTAGAGAAGATGGGCCATGAAGCAGTTGAGCTGGGACATGGAGAAGCCAACATAACAGGTCTGGAGGAAAATACACTGATTGCCAGTCTCTGTGATCTGCTAGAAAGAATCTGGAGTCACGGTCTGCAGGTCAAGCAGGTTGGTAAATTCTGAATGTCATCTCAGCTTTCTAAGCTATCCAATGGTGTAACTCCAAGGTAAAGCAGGAGGTGTCTTTGGGATCAGTGTCTCTGGTTCACATTTTGCAAAAGTTTGAGGAGTTTGCAGTGTTTGGGGTTTTTTGGGAGGGGATTGTTTTGGGGTTTTCCCCTCTGGAAATTGCAGTGGTGTTGTCAAGTATGTGTTTGGTTTATTCCCTTTCAACCTTCACAAAGGAAACTGAAAGGCAGGACAAAGAAACAAGGTGGGTGGTGTGACTGCTGGATCAGTGGGGTGGTCCTCTCTTCCTGAGATTTCATGGCCCAAGAGAGAAGGATTTGTTTTCATTACTGAATGTTTTACTCCTTCAAATGCCATTCCATTATTCTGCCATGTTTATTGGCCATTATAGATTTTTTTTTGCCTGGTTTATTTAAAGTGATGTACTAACTATTCCATTTTCAGGGGAAATCTGCATTGTGGTCCCATTTGCTTCAGTACCAGGAGAGAGAAGAGAAGCAAGAGCACAGTGCAGAGTCTCCAGGTGAGTACTTGGCAGGTGACCCCATGAGAAGTCCATCACAGAAATTGAACTTGGCCATGGGAGGAACAGTGCAACCACATGAAACCCATGCAGGATTCTCAGTGTATTTGCTTGCTAATACCACAGTTATGTTTTGAGACTTCTCATAATCATTGTGGGGATGTCTTGATGTCTGGACAAAATGAATTGAAGTCATTGGAGGCAAAGGAACGTAGTTTCCATCGTTATCTGGAAAATCACTTGATGTGTGTGCACTACCTTCATTCCCTTTTAATAAGCATTGAGTGAGGTGTGAGAAGCAGTATCTCTGCGAGAGATAATTTCTGAAGAAGCTGAAAGTGTGGAGCTGGGAATAAGACAGCTGGCATTTTTCTTTCAGTGAGCATAATCCATCTCTCAAATCCCAATATGAATAACTCCATGTTCAGTAAATCTTTATACTGGTGGGTGGTACAGTTCAGAAATTGTGCAATTTATGCTTCTTCTTGCCCCCTTACAATCACTAAATTACTTCTGTGTTTTAAGAGAGGTTTTCTGATAACCTTGAGATGTCCCTGCCCAGTGGCTGGGGTATTGCAGTAAAAGTCTCTGAACTTAAACAAGTGAATCATCTTGCAAGGGCTCTCCAATTCAGATCCTGCAGATGGGAACTTGTATGATCAGTCCTCAAAGAGGCATTTATGGACAAAGTAGTCTCTCCCATGAAAGGACTTTTTAATAAGCTTCAATGAGTAATGCACTAAACAATCTGGCTGGCAGGCACAAATTCCTGAGAGCAAAATATGTCACCACAAAGTGGTTTGATCAGAGCAGAGCACAGAAATGCATGGCATTCTTTGCATTGAATATGTTACTGTAGCTTAATTTTGAGTTATTCTCAGTTGTGAGCTTTCCATAGAAACTTCTTACTAATAAAACTCATTGCTGTACAGATTTAAGGTATTTCACATACAGAAGAAAGAAGATAGGTCTCCCAAGTTCAATGCTGGTTAAGGAAGGAATAGGTAATATGTTCAGAATTTGAATTTTTGTCTACTTCTACATTTCCAGGATAGAGTTAATGACAATGCACAGAAACAGTGCAACTGTTAACAAGCAACTTAAGACTATTTTCAGCTGTATGTAGAACAAATTCGTTGCAGACTATTGCTGTAGTGTTGTATTAACTATGTGTATTTTCTCTGCTGTAGTTGGTGGTGGAACAGAAAGACGAAAGTCTGATACAGGAATTACTCTGCCTACGTTGAGGATTTCCCTGATACAAGATATGAGGTATGCAATTTGGTTCCTAAAACATTAATTGTGGGTTTAATTGTGTGGCATAAGGAAAAGATCATCACTGGCTTTAGGTCTACAAAGGCTAAGGAGAATTAAACCTTCTCTTCAGCCCACATTCAAACCTACAACTTGTTGCCTTTCTGTTTTGAAAAACTTCTTTGTGTGTTCACTTGATCTATTTTAGCGAACAGAAAAAGAAAACCACACATATGTTACTGCAATTTCTGTTTTCCCAGGGGAGTTCTTCCAGTAATAAAGCCAGCTTATATAAATAACAGCAGATATCTTAAATTCCTCGGTATTTTCAGTTTGTTTCTTTTCATTCATTTTTTAGTTACTGACCCAGCAAGTACAGTTGATAAGCAAAGCAGAGGGACATAAAAACCTGCTCACGAGTCCTGAGCAATAGTCTTTCTTTTCAACTAGCATTTCATGGCAGATAGTAATAAATGTACAAGTTTAGAAGTTCAGTCAGACCTAGGATTTGGGTGAGTTTAAAGCTGGGATGTGAAGTTAAGGCGGGTTCTCTCCAGTGGACCACAGCCTGGCTCTGGAGACCTTTTCAAGCAGTGTTTGTTTGGAACCAGAAGGATTAGAGAGTCAGGTGGAGGCTGGTGTGGCAGCAGTGGGCAGAAGTTCTTCAGGGCATCTCCTTGATCAAGCCACTGCCAGGTCAGGCCACTGTTTAGACACTTGTCTTGCCAGGGCTAAGGATTTCAGTGGGATAAACATGCCATGAAAAGAGAGGATGAGTAATGCAATAACACTCATCTGTAAAGAGCTGAGAGCAATTGCTGGTAATTTAATGTGTGAGGTAAGGAGTACAGTTTCTTGGAATACCATGTCCTTCTTACACCTGAAAATATGGCAAAAGAACCTTAGGGTAAAAGTAAGGTTTATTGTAGTTAGTTCACAAAACCCTGATTACAGTGATGTGTTTTTTACTATGTGTGATGATAGACAAGTCAGATTTTTCTGGGAAAAAAATCACTGTATTCCCCACCTGCAGTGTGCAACCTTTTAGTCTGACACTTTGTAGTTTGAGTCTTTTGTTCTGATTTCAAAGAGCATGACATGCCACGTTACAGCTAAAACAACATGTAAAAGAGGGAGAGAGAATACATACAGTGTAGTTAGGGGTGTAGTGCCAAGAGGTCATTTTGAACATGTGTCTGCCATTTTAGCATCCCTCTCATGGGATGTAGCAGCTCTTTCCTTAATTCAGTCCTGAGAATCTGACAGGCATGTAGAGGGTCAGTCTGAGGGAAGGATGAAGGAGGATCTGGAGCGGAAACTCCTGTGCTGGGAGGGGTTTGCTGACAGAGGAGGCTGTGTGTGCTCACTGCTGCGTGCATGGGTTCTGTCTTCCACGAGCTTCCACTGGAGTAATGAAAGCCAGCATGGATCTGAGCTCTCTTGTTTGAATCAGAAGTCTTTTTTACTGCTCTTCAGAGAAAAAGTACAGAAGCAGAACATTACCTTTTATAATATCTTGGGTACTTGTGATTGTCCACAAACATGTCTGGTCACAGAGAATGCCGGGTAGATGGTGAGCTGAATTTGTCATCTGTAATCTCGAGGCATACTTTCTCCTGCTTGGAAGGAATGCTGCCTAATATTTGCTTGCACCCACAGACCCGGCCTGAAGTTGAAGGATGGATAATTGTTAAATTGCAGGGCTTGTAGTGCTGACTGAACTAATGGCTGGAGGATTAAGCATTGCCCTAAGCAGGGCTTGTTTCTGATGGCTCATGCAAGGTTATGTAAACAACTTAAAAGCAGGGCTGAGTCACAGCCATGCCCTGAATGTGCCATGTGCTACAGGTAATGTGGTGTGTCCTTTGCCCCACTGCTAAAAGCCAGGAATCACAGATGTGGTCAGGAAGATGCTCAAGG
>VZUA01082173.1:3997-19961 GCA_013401035.1 Horornis vulcanius | reverse complement strand
ACAGAGCAAAAAGTCACAATGGAGCCAAAGCAGGATGAGCACTCTCTTTTCTTTTTTTTCCCCCTGGAATTATCCCAGGATTTTAACTTCAAGTAGGTTTAATCTAAGGACTCCAACCTCCCTGTAGCCACATATTGAACCAATTGCAAAGCAACCAACAGGTAAATATCTCTATCACGGCACTGCTAATAATGTAGCAGACCTTTAGCAGAAGAGGAAACCCTTTTGACCCCTCCTGTGAAAGCTTTTCTGTGGCCTTGGGTTTGGTTGATTTTTTTCTTAAACGTTCATCCCAAATGCAAGAAGCAGACACCTGCAAGAAGCTGATAACTCTACATACATCAACAAGGAGGGAAAGCAGAGGCAAACAGGTTTTATTTGGCTTTAACGGAGCACCAGGGAGAAATACACAGAGATTGACTGACAAGGGCTTCAGTAGAAACCCATCAGCTCGTAATGTGAGAAAGTGCTTGCAAATGAACAAAGAGCCTGTGGCCCTTTCCAAAACTAGGACACTTGGCCTAAAATATTCTACTTTTTCCCCATTGTTTCCTACCCTCCCGTGTTGAGGTCTAACCACAGAACAAGGCACCACTGAGCCACACTGCCGTTCCGTGTATCCATCTGGAACATGTCAAGCCTTGGCAGCCTGCCCCTATGCAAAACCCTGAAAAGGGAAGGAGGTAACTGTTCTGTATTTTTAAAACAAAAAAATTCTCCTCTGGATGACAATCCTATTAGAATTTGCATTCTATAAAGAGACAGGCTACTTTCAGCACATATCTAGGGAACTCCCAAGAAACCTTGAATTCTTTGAAGAGAAGAATATATCAGAAGCTGAGAAGGTAACGTGGTATTCATAAGGCAAAGAATAAATGCATTAGGGTTATTGGAGACATCCTCTCTCAATTTAGACATAAAACACTCCTCCTGCCTACTTCTGGGCAAAAATTATTCATCAATGATACCATATTATTGCAGCAGACAATTAAAGAAATTATGAAGAATTTTGTTCCTATTACTTAAAAATGTTGAGCCCTAGAAAAACATGAGACTGTTGAAGATTTTACAGAGTTATTTGCTAAAATTTAAATATTAACCCCAATTCTTAGACAAATTTTACCCCTGATGCCACCTGATGTTCTAACTTTACTCCTATAGGACTGATGATTTTTCAGTCTTCTTTACGTTGTTTTAAAGGGCTGTGTTGTTTCAGTAAATCCCACCTAGAGCTCTTAACAACAGAGAAGCACGTCCTTCAGGAGATGCAGGCAGTACTTATTTTGTTTAACGTGTATACTGTAATTTTTATTTATATACAGTTTAAAATTTACGTTGTGCCCGTTGTATGTATCTTCTGTAAGTCTTCTTCTGCTTAACAGAAGCCTGTGAGTTTATCTCATGTCCAAAACCATATAGGAAATGACAGTTTCATTGTTTCAGTAGTGGGTAAGCTCAGGACTTAAGAGTTCATATCTCTAAGATAGCAGTTTTTCACATTTTGAGCCTTGCTTCGTCTTGGTAGAAGAAGAAAAAGTGCTTCACATATGTTTAGATGTTGAGATGTTGAGTTGCCTTGTTTTCCCTTATTGCTACAATTCCATTTCTTCATCAGGATTTACCACAACCTTAAAAGTCAGAGATATCTAAGAGGCAATGCATACACAGAATTTTAATGTATAAATTTGAGAAGTGGGATTCTGTCCTAGCAGATAACTTCAGCTGCATAAGAATATCCATTTAACCCACATTAAAAATAATTTTTACAATGCTTCTAAGCATGTCTACCCCATCTCTTTGTTTCCACAGAACATCAGAAGAAATAAGGACTCTGTGAGCTGATCACATTTCACAGGTACTCTCTATCTGGGGGAACTTTTCAGTAAAAAAACCCATCCTTTATCATCTTAGCACTTTTATACATAAAAATTAAAGTTTAAAAAGTATGAAAAATTACACAGAAGAAGTCTATCAAATATAAGAGAGNCTTTCTTTCTTTCTTTCTTTCTTTCTTTCTTTCTTTCTTTCTTTCTTTCTTTCTTTCTTTCTTTCTTTCTTTCTTTCTTTCTTTCTTTCTTTCTTTCTTTCTTTCTTTCTTTCTTTCTTTCTTTCTTTCTTTCTTTCTTTCTTTCTTTCTTTCTTTCTTTCTTTCTTTCTTTCTTTCTTTCTTTCTTTCTTTCTTTCTTTCTTTCTTTCTTTCTTTCTTTCTTTCTTTCTTTCTTTCTTTCTTTCTTTCTTTCTTTCTTTCTTTCTTTCTTTCTTTCTTTCTTTCTTTCTTTCTTTCTTTCTTTCTTTCTTTCTTTCTTTCTTTCTTTCTTTCTTTCTTTCTTTCTTTCTTTCTTTCTTTCTTTCTTTCTTTCTTTCTTTCTTTCTTTCTTTCTTTCTTTCTTTCTTTCTTTCTTTCTTTCTTTCTTTCTTTCTTTCTTTCTTTCTTTCTTTCTTTCTTTCTTTCTTTCTTTCTTTCTTTCTTTCTTTCTTTCTTTCTTTCTTTCTTTCTTTCTTTCTTTCTTTCTTTCTTTCTTTCTTTCTTATAAAAATATTTTGAAAAGTGTCATTATATTATTGACAACAGTGAAGTTATGGCATTTTTTACCAGTTGAAGTTTGCTCCACAGTGATTTTGCTTATTTACGACACAGCAAGGGATATATTGTGCCAGGGAACAGTGACTATTGTTCTGTTTGGAGGAAAAAGAGATTTCTAGCCCAAAAGATTAGGACATGTATCACCTTCTCTTGTGGCTGAAAGTCCGTCCAAGCTTCAGTCAAATACATGGGTTTCTTATGTTGAGTTGCACATGTTACCCAAATGACACCATTCCCCCCATCCCATCCCATCCCATCCCATCCCATCCCATCCCATCCCATCCCATCCCATCCCATCCCTTGACCCTTGACCCTTGACCTTTGTTTGAAATCTGTTTCTAAAAGGTAACCTGGTATATTTTTGTATTTCCATGAAAGCTGTTGTGGTATTTTCTGTTGCTCAGAGCCCCACTAAATCATATCAGTGGTAGGTAAGGTGAATTCAGAACTGTTACTGTAAATACTACAGGGGGATATGATGAAACTGGTAGCACACTGTTTTAAAACAAATGAAAGTACATAAGTTTTTAACACAATGAATGCAAACTTCTGGCACAGGAGGTTGTAGGGGCAGATAGAATTCTGGATTTAGGCAATTTTGTGGATAGTGAACCCATAAAATGGACTAACAGGGCTAGTAAGGCATTTACTCATTAGCATCCTTAATTTAATGATGGTGTGTCCTGAGGACCTCAGATGGTGGCTAGGTTTGTATCTATCCTCAAAACTGCATATCTTGTTGCCACTGCCAGCAACCAGCTACAAAATCAGCTTTGCTGAGGGCTACATGGACCTCAGCTCTGGCCTCACAGCCAAGAATTTTCTCCATCCAGTCTATGGACTCAGAATTTATTTCATCCAACATTTAATACGGAAAACTGAAATTTTCTACTGGAGGAGGGGTTTTTTTGTTTGTTTTTGCTTGTTTTGGTTTTTTTTTGGTTTTTTTTTTTTTTGTTTGTTTGTTTTTTGTTTTACTGTGAACAGCTCAATATTTTATGTTTTCAGCAAAAGATAAGGGGAGCCTGAGATCTGTCTGCTGTCAGGATGGAGAAGATATAGAGAAGACACAGAGCAGAACCAGGGCTCCCAAGGAGGTCTGCTGACCGTGGAAATTGTACAGCTAAAAGACCTAAGACTATATCAAGCTGGAACAAAGAGGAGAAGCAAAGGTTTCTCTGCTGCTTGCAAAGGTCTCTGAAGCTTTTTGCTGCTCTGTGTCTGCTGTGGCTTACACATCCATGTCTATGGCTTTGTTTTCAGAATCTCATTCTGAAAGTAATAAAGTTTTCCATTTGTTAGAGTGCTTTCTATTCTATTCCTATTCTTTTTAAAATTTTCTGTCTGCTGGCTGTTATGTCAAAGCTGAGAAGCAGGCCAGAGAAGAAGCTTCACAAATAGCTCCCATAGTGCAAATTCATGCTTGCAAAGACCTTTTTTCTTTTTCACTGTTGTTATTCTCATAAGTGAAAGGCAAGTCTGAAAGTCTGAAAGACCGGATAATATTACAATGTTCAGATTAATTTCATTTTTATAATTTTTACGGCTTTGCACCATGTTGCTTGTCAGTTAGTAGAAATAGATCAACTTTCTACCAATTCTGAAAGCTAATCATCTCCTTTCCTCTTAGGGAAAAGCAAAACCAATTTCATTTTCTTGGATAACCCAGCCAAGTGGCCTTGTCTTCCTATAAGATTCTCCTTGTTTAAGTGTTTATGCCTATTTGTTGTACATGCTTTGCACAAGTGCCCAAATGCTAGTTCTTTATCGCAAGCATAATGCAGTGAGAAAAATTTGTGATTTTAGGGCTGGGATCTTTTGCATCAGTAACAGATTTAAGGAGGGAAAAGGAACATCAAAAGAGCAAGGAACAGGAGCTGCTCTTCTCTGATGTTTTCTTCTGCACCCACTTGGAGGAATGGATGTTAGGACAGCATTTAAAGCAGGCTTTTTTACTGAACAGCACCTGTGCACAGAGTGCTCCTACAGATCTTTTTTCTCTGTGTGTCAGAGCTGTATGTGCTCAGTTCAGACACACCTTTTACAGAGAGGTTTCATCTTTGCTTCCAAGCAGTTCCAGCACAGTCTAGAGAGAAGCTCTTGAAGCTGGCTTCTCAAAAGGCAGCAGCTGATATTTTTTTGGCGGCGCCTCATCTGCCCCCAGCTGCTCATGGCACTGCAGATGTGGAGGGCACAGCAGCCATGCTCTCTCAGGCACCCTGGTGCACAAGAACCAGAGAGCATGGGCTAGCAAAGCCTGGACTGCAGCCTGGCAGGATGCTCTGGAAGGACAGTGGCATTTTCCTGGTGCTGGGGGGTAGGACCCAGGAGTAACTACAGCTCTGTAGTTCCACGGAGGTGTGCAGGGAGGCAAGATGGGGAAAAGGATCCTGGGTGTCCCTGCTGCAGGGTGTGTGCTCAGGCTTTGGTCTCTGTGCTCTGGAAGAGGCTTGCTGACCCTCTGACACTTCAGTGTGTCTCACACCTTCTGCTGGGGGCAGGACCCGGGACAAGGGGAAGCTTTGGGGCCATACAGTACACTGCTTTGGCAGCCTGTACTTTCTTTTTTAACAATATGAATTAGTAGTTGCTATTAGCATAAAATCACCAGTTAAAACACTCTCAGCTCATTTTTTAACAGTGGAGCTAATTGCCCTTAAGTGCCTGAGCTCCAGCAAAACGAAATGGCACCTTTGTGCAGAAACCCCCAGTGTTTCCCTGGTACATCCATAACGACCTTTAAAATAAGCCGTTACAATTCTGACATGGTACCAGCCTGACACCTTGGGCTGGGATTTAATTTTGAGTTATAGCAGCGTTAGGAAAACATATGATGTGGCCGTTTGTTTGCAGAAAGAAGGGGGAAAAAATCATAAAACCCTCTTTTTTTATGAGCTGTCGCTTGATTCGTTCCTGGAGCCCCAAGTAGCAAGCGTCTAAATCAATGCACACAGCTGTTCTTGCTTCTTGGAGCCCAGCAGGTGTACTGCCCAATGTGCCTGCCATGTCCCCCCACTCACATAACAAATAATAACGTCTTACACACACCAGCCATCCATCACAGTTATGGCCAGCCCTGGTGAGGCTGCTGTTCTCAGGGTAGCATGGAGATNTTTTTTTTTTTTTTTTTTTACTGTAGAAATACCCTGCCCGTGGATTATTAGTCACACTTTCTGGAGTCCTTTAATTGAATAACCTTTGGCACTTGTGGCAAAGGAAAAAAAGGAAAAACAACAACAAAAAAATCAACCCCAAGCCCCCCACACCACAGTGTTTATTTGTGTTAAAAAACAATAGGCATATTGTGACTGGCGAAATCAATTAGTCTTCCTCTGCAGTAAGGGCCCACATCTGGTGTGATTTAAGTTAATGTAAGGGAAGGGCCGCAGAGGCCCGAGGACCCCAAGTTCTCATTTCAACAGGTGACAGAGAAGGCATAAAAGGCTAATATATACTACAAGTGCGGAGGCGAGGCTATAAATACTGGAAGGTTTACTTAGGAGGTAAAACAAAGCGAACCAATAATGCAAAAATAAATACCTTCCTGAGACAGGCTGTCACCTGGCATGTGCAGAGGCAGGAGGAGGTGACGGGGGAGGGACAGGAACAGCTTGGGAGGCACGGGGTGCTGGGCTGCATGAAGGAGCTTGGCTTTCTCTTTGGTTGGGACACCTTCCCTCCATGGGGAAGATAACAGCAGGAGAAAGACAACAGAGTGTTTGTCCAGCCCCAGCATGATTTAGCTCTAGAGGAGCTTGTGAGATCACCTGCCTGACCTGGGTAACTCCTGCCAGCCCAACTCAATCTGATTTTGTCACTTGTTTTATCTCACTTGTGTTACAGTGACACAGCGCCTCACCAGAGTGTTTGTGTGTGTACGGAGAGCTGGTGCACATCACTGAGGGGTAAAGGGTATCAGAGCATCAGATTTTTAATTTTTTTTTTTAGCAAACTAATTTTTCAGAATTCTAGTTTTTCAGAATTCCGTAAGCTGTCCAACTTCCCAAACCTGGTTTTCTATGGATTTGTATCCTACATTCCTACAGTTCTTCTCTTATTCTGCTGTTGCCAAAAGCCAGCTCCCTTGGCAGTACCTCCAGTCCTGGTTTCCCCTATTCTCTCCATCTGACCACAATATTCCCAGCTCCTTCCTATGCCTTTCAATTACTGGAAACACTGACGTGTCCCTTTCTCCATTCTTCGGCTGTCCATTTACATAAAATTTTAAGGAACTTATCTCAGAGCCAATCAACTTCCCTCAGATTTCCTTGATACTGTTCTTAAGGTTCAGCAGGTCTAGGGGAAGGGACTGACATGTTCAATAGGATGGATGCTGCAATTACAAATGCTTTTCACTTTGCAAAGTACACTGAAGGGTGTTCTACAAACACCACATGTGGCTTTGTAAATATACATTTATGCACAATTCATATGAGGCCAGAGCATTCAAACTGATGATTTTGGCCACTTCTCTCCAATACATTCCTGTAATGCCTGGGCCATTTGCTGTGTGTCACTGTGCATCCTGGGCCTGTCACCCCAGTAATCCTGACACAGCTGGAAATCGAGACTCTTTGAACTGGGAAGCCACCCCTGGGATAGATGTACACAAAGAAAGCAGAGCCAGCTAAGGAGTGTCAGAACCTTTGTGTTTGCCTGGCAAGGGAAGAAGGCAGAGTGCTTGTGGAGCACCACCCTCCTCTCTCCAGCCCTGCTGTATCTGCACAATGTACAACAGCACAATAGATTGACTGGATTTGATATATGAGATGAGATTCCCTTAAAAAAGATGCTATTATTATAATTATTTTTACTGAGCTTTTGATATCCTCTTATTAACACCTAGGAGGAGGAAAACGTATGTCATACGGTCTCTGAGTATAAAGACTACTGAGAAAACACAGCTTCAGTCTGAACAAGTTTTATTTTGCAGTGGGGATGTGTTTTGGTTCACCAACCCCAGTCACTTGTCCAAGTTGGAAATTTGGTGATACCATTTTAATTTCTTCACAGCAGTGATAAAGTCAGCCTGCAGCCACAGTCTCCATTGCCCTGCTTACAGAGACTATAGGCAGGCACTGGGACTTGAAATAATATCACAATGAAGATAAAGGGTTTTGTTGTGTTGGGTTTTTTTTTTTTACATCGGTTTCCAACAGCTGGTTGCCAGTTGCCCTCTGACACAGACACATAAAAGGGAAGTAGTGAGTCCTGTACCAGCAGGGATCACTGGAAGAAATGCAGCCCTCATAAATCAAGCCAGCACTGTTACATAGCTTTAGTACAATGAAGTGCACATGTGCAAGGGTGACTGAAGAGGGACCCCACTCACCGGCTGGGAGCAAACAGAGCATGGTCTCTGGGAAAGGGTATTCCTGCCACCATGGCAAGCAGCAGGGAAGATAGACTTGGGACAGGGCAAGAGTCCTGATGGCAGTACTTGGATGATAAGGTTCTCAGGGCATTTCCAGTCTTTTGCCAGACCAAGACCAGCAAGACCACAGCAGTGGAGTTCCTACTCCCCTCATTGAGGTGTAGATTGCTACTTGACCCACCTTCATGGCAGGATGGGAAATATCTTTCGTTTGCTTCAGTATATCCCCTTGCTTTGCTCATGCCCACCTAAGTCACCTTTAGCAATGATACTTTCTGCCTATAACCTTTGAAGCCTTGGAAGGATTACTAGAGTCATCTCATCACTGTGGCAGAATGAAGCTGGACGTGTTTCTTTTCTTAGTCTCCCTTCAGTTGATTCATCAGTTTTAAAACCAGTCTTAAACATAACACTGCACAGCATTAGCCAGAGAATGTCAGCCCAAATTTCTGCACTGAGCTGTACAACTTGAGCTGCAACTAGGCCAAAGATGCCTATTGTTTTCTGAACAAAGAAATCACAAACATTATTTCAGGAGAAGGGAATCGTACAGAGCTGGGCTGGGCAGGCTTTGTAGGTATGACATTTCCTGTAGTTCAGCTGTCCACCTTACGCATCCCTTTCATGCTCATTGCCTGTTTCTTGGGTTTAAATGACCCCTAGTAAAGATGCATACCAGAAACAAACTTCCACCTCAAGAGGAAATGATTCAAGTTTTTTCCCAGGTATCTTCTTCCATGAATGCAGCTGGATTCTCCCACATCAACCTCTCAGTGAGACAGAGGTGTGTGTCAGGAGGTTCAGAGTGCCCTCTACATGATGTAGGGGTCATTCTCACATACTCATCTAGAGTAAGCAGCTACCACCAATTTACCCCATATTTAGCAGACAGGACCATCCAAGGCAGTCTCTGGGCAGTTTGGATTGCTCAGATGCTCCATGGATCACCTCTGGTCCATGTCATACATTTTTGAAAGAAACACAGCAGTAGCTTTAAGACTTTGGGAGCTGAGAGTCTTCTGCATGCCACGCTCATTCCAAAGGTTAAATATTGTACGTTTCCCCTAGCTTAAATTCAAGTTACATGCACTGGATTTTTCCATTTGCTGGGTTAATTAATATCAGACACCTTCTCCCAGATATACACTGTTTGAAGCCCTGGAATGATTAATTCTCCCCTGTCAGGATCAAATTTAACAGGGAAGATTTGAAGTGTATAGATCAGTTATACAAGAAACTCTTCAGTGGTCCAGTCAATGCTATAAAAAGGGGTGACACAATAGAGTTTATCAGCACAGTGTTATGGAGACCTCGATTTGGGGTGAGCATTTAAGCTTTCACACAGCCAGCCATTTAATTTCAATAGCATTTCAAAACAGGTGTTTATTTTTACCACAAAAAGTTTTCTCAAATATTTCCATGGATGGACCCCACACAAGTGACCCCACAGCCACCCACTGACTCGCCGCTGCTATGAAGGAAGTTAACTCCATCCCATCCAGACACAGCTCAAATATGAAATTCCATCTTCAAGACATGATCTCTCCATCTTTCCACCGGATTCAAGTAGCAGACAAAGCTGGCACAGTCATTAGATGGATGTGAAAGTGTGTGGAAGAACAGACACTTCACCCCTGCAAGGACCACTGGTGAAAACTGGTTGAGGATAATTAATTCAATTCCAGCTTCCCTAATTTAAAATATTTTCAAAATTAACAACAAAGCAAAGTTGTAACAATGGTCTGGACACCATGGAAACTTTAGCTATAGAAAAAGTGGAGAAACTTTGAGAGTCCATTGCTCTCTTCTGTTGAATAGACTAGTCAGAGGTGAGTGTGAAATATTTCCATGGAAAGAAAACAAACAGTAAATGCCCTAGGGGTTTTCCTTCATCACAGGAAGGCTTAATTAGGACTGATGACAGAAAGCTAAAGCCAGACAAATCCAAACTGAAAATAGACACATACTTTTATAATAAAAATAGTCACTGGAAATTACCAGGAACAATGTTGGAAGTCTCTATCTCTTCCTATCTTTAGATATATGTATTAATAAAAACACATAGGGTTGAATTTCAAGGTCTCTTGTCATGTCTCAAGTGAAAGGATGAGACAAAATAGCCTTAAGTTTTGCCAAGGGAGGTTCAGATTAAATACTAGAAAAAAAATCAGAGTAGGTAGGCATTGGAATGTGTTGCCCAGGAAGGTGGTAGAGTCACCTTCTCTGGAAGTGTTTAGGAGGTGTCTGGATGTGGCACATGGAGATATGGTTTAGGGGTGATTATGGTGCTTCTGGGTTGGGCTAGATAGATAACTTTCATGATCTCTTCCAATCTCTGTGATTCTGCTACTCTGTCTTGTGGTAACCATGAGAACTGATAAGATGTCTAAATGCTCTTTCGTTTTCTGGGGCTGGGGGTTGACTCACCTCTTGACTTTATTTTGATAACTACATTTGCTATAGCTTTCTCCAGTAAGGCATATTGGAATAGACAGATTCCAAGATATTGGAATACCTTAGCTGAGAATTGCTGCTCTCAATTTCTGTAACATTAGTGAGTTCAGACACACTCATTGTATCAGTACAGATGCCATGTGGATGCTCCTCCAGTTTTCCAGGGGTCTTTTGAAGGGGAGCACCAGAAACGTTCCATGCCTCTGTGTAACACACTGGTTTATCATTCCTCATAAAGCCTTGTAGACCAGCTCCTCTTGTCCTCCAAGTGCTACAGATATATTGATTGCTAATTTAAATTTCTCAGTAGCTTTATTTTCCTGTCCACTTATAAAGCCTCACTAGGATTTTGGGCTTTTGCTCTCACTTCAGTGTCACCAAAAATCTTTCCTAATGAAATAAATGACATTTGTTAAAAGTCAGGATATCAAAGCTCTCAAAAATCCAAACTTGGTGGGGTACATTTTGTCTTCATGGCTTAAAGCTCCTTTCTCTTTTGTGTTCTGTTTGAGCTCAGGCACATTCATGGATTTGTAGACTATGATATATTTTGTTTGCTTTCCATATTGTCTCCTTTCCAAGATGAACTCTGAGCAATTACTTCGTGCAAGCATGTGAAGTGGAGTTTAAATAGGTGCTAAGTACTTTCAAGCTAAATCTGTAACAAATGCCTGTGCATGTGTGTGCCCTGGGTTAAGCACTTAAAGAAACGAAAAGTTGCTGTACTACTGGATGATGGAAAATGACTGGAAAGGTTCAACAGGCTGTGGGACTGCATCATAGGAGGGAGGTTTGCTGGCATGTTTGCAGATGCTTTTTTCCCAGTTCAGCCAGCTGTAACATAAATACTGCTGGAATATGTTCCATGCTGATTGATGTAGATGTGTGTTGACTCATTTGTCTTAAAGCAATGCTTGTGAACAAATACTAAGTAGTTTTGTGTATAGTTTTAAATAAAAATATAAAGAAAAGAAGGGAACAGAAAAAATCTCCTAACACATTTAGTAAAATGAGAAGTCACTGAAGTAAAATTTTACAAATTTGAGCAACTTTCTCTTCAAAAACATGGCTAGCAAAGTACATCAATAAACTATCCTTGGGATCTTTACCTTTTGACTTGCCCTAAAATTCTATTACCTTAAAAATTAATTCCATGAAAATGAATGAGTAGTGGTCCCATCCTTTTGTTTGTCAGTGTGTATGAATATAAAGCTGTGCCTATTTCAAGAGTAATCACGCTCTTTCCAGAGGACAGCATGTGGTTTGCAAACCTAATGCAAGTCCATGCTAGAGTCTAGAGCCAGTAGGAGCACCTTTTTGTTATTATTTTGATTTAACTTGGGCTACATGTATGCTTTTACAATTACTGCTCCTCAGGAGATGCTGATAGCAGTGGTTTGGAAGCTCCCAAGGTAAAACTGCCTCTGCCAGGAGGGCTGAGCTCTGGGTGTGGATGATCACACTGGAACCCTGTGCTCCATGCAGGTGGCAGGCTGCAGTGCTGGAGGCTTTTATTTAATCCTTCTGCCATGTCTCCTCCAGCAAGGGAGGGTTGAGGGCAGAACCCTGGCAACACCTCCTCCCTCCTGCATGCAGTCATTGACAGCTGCACAGAGCCATCAGGGGTGACACTGAGCAGGTTTCTCACCTTCTGCTGCTGCTGCTGGCAGCACGTCAGACCATCCCTCACTCCATGCTGGCACAAACTGCTCTAGCAGTGTTTCATCAGTGATGCACGAAGCACGAGGCACTCCGAGGGGTTTGCAGACATTAATCAACTGACTGTGATTTGTAGCACTTAAGATGGAATATGATCATAAGAAGTGCCTCCATTTACTTATCTATAAATTACCTACAGCTATCCCCTGTCTTTCCACATCACGGTGACGGTGTGCAGTTAATTGATTCATGGGGGCAAAGAGCTTTCAGACCACCCGATGAAAGATGTTACAGAAGTCAGTGGTGCTGAGCAGGAGTGGTGTTTTGGCAGTGAGTTCCATGCCGTGGGGATGGTGTAAATGAGGTATTTGCTTCGCATTCTTGGGCTCCCTTCGTGTGTGGTGCAGGGAAGGTGGTCACCCTCGGTGAAAGTAGGTTTTATGTTGTGTGACATAAACGCTAGGGACCACTCTATGTGCTGGGACACATGATACAGCTGACTTGCGGGCAAAATAATATAACCCACACCTCTCTGCCACGTTGGGATAAATCCCAGAGTGCACCTCTCAGAACAAGCATATCCTGTCGTGAAATGTCAAGCAATCAACATCAATAAATAATGAGTTGAAAACGGCAAGGTGGCGTAAAACTGCACAGTCGTGCTTGGGAAGGTAGGGAAGCTGATTAAGTGTTATTTCCTGATCTGTAAATCATCAATTCCAAACTTCTTCGTGTGTTGTCTATAAAATATTGGCTGTGGGCCTTTTGTTATAAAAAGGTAACTAATTTTTATAGCAGCCCCGTAAATAGTAATTAACGTGCCACAAACTGAACAACATCCTGCTGTAAAAAAATGGGGAAACGCTGTGCCTATTTTTCAAGAGACCTGCATTTGTGCCTGGGTAGGGGTGAATACTTGCTTGCCCCTGTTTGGGTAGGTAGGTGCACATGTGCTGCTGTGTTGGAAAAGTCAAGTCCCTTCATTCTGTCCTATTTTAGAAACAACCCTGACATGGACTGGGAGGGAACCAGGGATCTGAAGTTCACCGTCTCTTTTTGGTGTCTGCTATATCAGAGGAGGCAGAAAGGAGTGATGAAGTAGGTGATTACTGAATACAACATTTTTCTTTCCAGCCTCTATCACTTCACGTTTAGCTTATGCCCTGAAACATGAGAAGGACTTAGATCTTGTCTCAAAGTGTTTTTTCGAAGTCTGTCCAATAAAACTGTATATGCTCTCATCATCCATATAAATCCCTTATCCCTTTCTGAACACCAACAAAATGTTGACCTCAGTGGTACAAAGAATCCCACAGGTTCAGCATTCGTACTTAAAAAGAGGAAAATCAACAACCCCATACCTTTTCCCCTTACTTCCTCAGTTTTAAACCAATAAGTTTATGGGTGTAGTCAGTGCTCCTTGTTCCCTAAGGAGTGGGTAGGTGGCCATGTCAAATTCATTGTACATTACACACTCTGCACATGGACATGGGAGAATCTGGAGCTGGGAGGATTGGGAGGATTGTGCAGCCCAGCCAGACCCACGTTAGGTGACTTGAAGCATGTGCATAGCTCGAGGAGGTGTTAATGGCCTGCAGCAGCAAAAGCCCTGCTCTTTTTGCCCCCCACTGCCTTCCCTAAGAATATTTGCACCTGGCCACATAAATGCTGAGAGCAGAGACCTTCAGGTGCTCCTGGTGGCAGCTGCAGCTTCAAGTCACAGTGATGGAACTGAGCACAGTGAATCCACCTCAGCTTTTTCTGCCTTAAGCCAGCCTGCACTGCTTCAAGAGAGTAAGGAGGCAGCTGGGCTGCTAAATCATTACCCTGGATTCTGGATCTGACTTTCTGTGAGCCTTTCCTTATGCAACTGCTCTGCCTGGTTTATTTAAGGTTCTAATCCCACAAGGGCTCTGATGGGAGGGGGCAGACAGAGTCCTCTGATGGGACATGGGCACTCAGCAGCAGGTGCAAAACTCTCAGATGCAGGGAGTGAGCATGGGAAAACATTAAAACAAGGAGTAATAGAAGAAACTTGGGTTTTGGTGAGGTGGGGAGAACAAGAAGGGTAAGTAACACAGGCAGAGAAGAAGAACTACTTGTTAGAGGATGCAAGGCCACGATTCTCCTGTGAAAAGGAGCACTTGATCTTTCTGTCCCTCTCTGCGTCACACTGAGTGCCCCCCATGTTTACTCTAACTTTCACAAAGCTTGTCTTCATTGTGGATTAGGGTCAGTCACACCATCTTTGGGTCAAAAAATGTTATAGACATTCAGACAATGAGCACAATGTGGTCTGATTCCACTCTGCCAGGGATGCTGCTCAGGAGCTTGGACCTGACATACCATTTTCCTGTTATTGTGGTAACTGGTGTCTACAGTTTCACAAGGTACAAGATTTCTGATTCTGCTGAACATTTTGTAGGGTCCAGACTCTGGTAGCACAAATCATTCATCTTTAAAGCCACATTTTTAAGCAGAAAACTGAGTAACATTGTCAATCAAAAATATAGTGATAAAGGCATGTAGTGATTTCACTAGAAAGATCAATGAGTAAAAATAGTTTCCTGCCCCCTGAAGCATGGGACCACTCCACAAGCACTGAATTGCTATTATTGAAGACAATAGGCAGCATAAAAATGCAACAGCAACATCCTAATATGCATAAAAATGTACTTTGGCCACTGAGACCCAGATCCCAAAAGCACTTACTAGCCCTCTGCTGTGGATTGCAGTGGCAGTGGTGGTCAGGATCCCAAGTACCTACCAGGAACTTAGCCCATGTGACAAGATAATGCCTCTTTGTAACTCTCCAGCCTGATTTATCCACTTCTGACAGAGTTCTGCAAGCAAGGTCTGGTTAAGAAATATGAACTTGTTAAACCTTGCTGAAAGGTTTGGGGAAAGGCTGCAATCTCCAGTGAGCAAAGTGCATCTCTCCCAGAGCAGGCTGCGTGCTGGGGCCATTCATCACAAGCCACGGGGAGGGGTCTGGCAGGGAACAATTGATATGGTTTTGCCATTGAAGAGACAGTTTCCCCTTGGAACATATGGAAGACAGATTACACAGCCACGTCCTAATGTGAATGGAGCTCAGATGGGGAGAGTACGCAGGAGAGAGAGGGACATCAAGGAATCAATATCATCTGACACCTGTTTTCTGTTTCCAGTGTGCAGACCTGTGCCTGGCTGCCTCTGGAAGTGCCTTCCTCTATTTGAATTTCAGTTCTCCCTGCAGATACATCAAACTGCATCCCCAACACCGGGGTCTTTCATCTTGCCTTCCCGGTGGCAGAAACTAATGGCAGAGGCTGGCCCTCCCCACCACACCTCCATCTTTCTGACCACCCCCAGCAGGCTGGCCAGGTTTTCAAACTTGGACACAAAATTTGACTATTTGACAAATCTGGACACAAAAAGTGTTGGCAGGACACAAGGGTAGCTGCATAACAGTGAGGATGGTGGGAAAAATGCTTCTCCAAACACCGTACCTTCTTCCACCACAAGCCTGGTTCTTCACCTTTATTTTTTCATTTCCCAACACACAGGAACCAGCTAGAACCAACCCTAACAAAGCACAAAGCCAGTATGGTTTTTTATGAGAAACACATGTTCCATAAACAAGGCAGCTAAGGGGAAGTAAGGAGAATCAAAGTTAAAATATGGAATCACCCTTAAATAGGCAAAGCAGCTCACAAAGCAGTATTACAAAACAAATATGCAAATTTCAATAAGCAAATAGAGAAAGAAAAGGAAAGAAAAAAAAAAAGAAAGGAAAAAAGTGATCCATGTTAATAAGTTCCTTAAGGGGAAGACAAAGTGTAGAATAAATGTCTCTTCAGAACACAGTCTTTCCTGGGGAAAGTTTCATCATTGTGCAAATGAGAAAAAAA
>VZUA01082171.1:29790-41963 GCA_013401035.1 Horornis vulcanius | reverse complement strand
TTTTTTTTTTTTTTTTTTAAATCTCAGACCCTTTTCACTGCTTAGTGCTGTACCATATTTATTTTAACTGTTGTTGCGGTTTCCTTGAAATTGTTGATGCCACTGATTGGAAAGGAAAATAGAAATTTTCATGAGTTTTGAGGAGTGCATATTTTAAATGAGAAAATATAGAGCCATTTTCATTGTACTATTGTATAAGTGTTAAGAGCAGAAGGTGTGGCCAGCTAAATATCATTGAGAAATGCCTCACTTGAGAAGGGACATCAGTACAGCACAAATGCCCACTCTCAAAAGCCAGATAGTGTGCTGAAAATAGATTTCTTTTAAGGTATAGTAAAAAATATTGTGCCCAGAAAGTACTTGTTATATGTTTCTTATTCTCATCTGGAATACATGAGGACTGGGATTTTATTAAGTTTGGTAATTCCTGAGACTGCACACCCAAAGGAGCCATCTGTCCATTGCTTTAAACGAGAACTGGCTTTTCAGGATCATGTTTATTCAGCTCTATCAGAGAGGAAGAATATGTGGAATGTGTGGTATAACTTTGAACTAGAAAATATCTCAGCTGACAAAATACTCTGTTGGAGCAATGCTGCTTTTGAGTATCCTGTACATTTAGAATGAACCTTTGTGTGTGCTTGTATGGATGCACATGAGGGAGAAGCTTGCCTCAGCCTTGATGCTTTTTGGAGCCTTTCTGCCATTTGCCAGTGCCTGAGTCCAGTTACAACACACACAACACCTCCCTGGAAAGTTCCCTGGAGCTTTCTGGCCACAGGGGACAAAAGGAAGTCAGCAGAACAGGGCAGTCAGATCCAGTTGTAGGTTTGATGTGTTGGAGACTGGTTTCTGCTCTGAATTTTCCTGTAAGGAGCTTGGTCAAGTAGTTTACATCCCTGAGCCTCTGTTGCTTGCTTTAAAGGAGCTGGTAACATTGCCTGGTTGCACAGGTGTGGATTTTGGAGATAAATGAAGCTCAAATTTTGGTTTTTGAAATTCTGTCTTACACTTTGGCTGGTGCAATGGTGGAATAAAAGCAGGGTTATCTCTAATTATTGGACAATATATATCTTTCCCTGAAATAATTGCATCAATTTATCTTAGGGATTACTTTCCCCTGTAAAATCATGGGTATGCCAGCCCATGGAAATGCACATCATTTTGTGGTTTGGCATGTTAACTGGGCTGAGAAACCCTGCAAAGCATGTTTGGAAAATATATCTTCAACTCATAAGGCCATCTTAGAGCACAAGCAGATAAAATTCTGTTTCCTTAGCAGATTTGTGGTGTGGGCTCTGTTTCCCCTGCATCACCCTTCACAGGGTCTTCACCTTTCTATTTGCTGCAGGTATTAGCCTCACCCATATGTTGTTTTTTTAATTCATTTACCCATCTTCCTGCTGAGATAAACACTTTTTCTACTTCATTCTCTCTGCAGAGAGAAAGTTGGATTAAGAGTGTTTTCCCTTTCTGNGTTAATTATTGTGTTCTATATTTTGTTTGTTCATTTTGTAATGCTTTCCAATGGGATAATAATCAAAAATATGTGTAGCAAAATGTTACTGACAGTGTGTGAATTGAAAGGTCTTTGCCCATAGATGCTCAAATGATTTTAGGCATCTTTTTGGAAAGCATAAGAATAACTCCAGTGTTGAGGAGTTACTCAGATTTGCACAGAACTATTTGGGGTAAAATATGTGCAGATGTGGAGCTCTTATCTGTAGCAGTCTTAAAATGTATTGCTTTTTAATTATTTCAAACTACATCCTTCTTAAAATAAGATTCAAGAAAGCCACAGTCTGCTTATTAGTGTGTATGTATTTCATTGGGGGAGATTAATAATTATTTTCTATTTAAATAAGGCATATGAGACATCCCAAATAGCACTCCTGTTAATAATTGAATGTTAAAACAAATGTAGGACTGTGTTCCAGGATCGCAGAAAACAATGAATCATGCATTTATTATTTTAACTGACGTGATACAATCAGCAGGGAACTCTTATTTAGAGAGCAGGTTAGTGTCTGCTGTGCTGCTTAAAGCCAAATTCAGGCTCTTGTGTTATTGCTGCTCATGGAATGAGTCTGATGTGTATAAATTGGAGGGCAGAGAGAAAGAGCAAGGTGAGCTGGGGTTGGAGGTGAGGGGTTTGGGGGTTTTTTTAAGAAACACAGTATTTTTGGTTATTATTTTTCTTGATTAAAGAGTTAAAGGACAGAGGTTACCTAGAACTCTCTTTGCTAACAGAGCTGGGTCTTGCATTAATGCTGGGAAGACTCATTGTGCTATGGGGAGGTATTTTAAAACAGGACAATACCTAAATGTCCTTCACACAGTTGTCTTTGCAGAAGGATATGGCTCTTATGTACACCTCATATAGGTGCCTGAAGGGAAGAGAGCATCAGCAGCTCCATAGGGCTGTTTTAGATGGGAACTGAAATCACAGGTGTTCACAGCCTCAAAATTTATGCATTAATTACCCAGATTTGCATGAAAGTGAAACAATTTAGGTAACTCACATTAAAAAAAATTGTAAGCCAAAATGGCTGTTGATATCAAAAATCCATTCACTTATGGTCTCTCTCCTTTCTTCCCATAAAAAAAATCTCCCAGCTCCTCCTTGGGGAAGGAAGCTGACGTCGTAAAAAGATCAGGTAGAGAGAGGAGAATAATAATGGCAGCATTAGCAAAGAGCCCTGCACAATCCCCTGCCCCTCTGTCCTCCCTGGCAGGTTCCCTGCAGCAAGATGCAATATATCTCTTGGTTTGAATATTTCATTTCCAGGAGTACATCTGCTTTTCTTTCATGTTCTATTCAGCGTTACCTATTTATAACACGTTTTAAAACCGATTTTCCAGCTCCTTGATACGGTACAAGAGAAAGAGAAGCTGTGTATCAGTGTAATGATAAAAGGCATGAGGAAAAGGGGAAAGTAATAATTGGTTGCAAATCAAGTTATGAACCTCGAGCAAAAATAAAAGTGGAAGAGGGAAGAGGGTTTTATAACCTCAGTAAATAGCAGAAATTACAATGTGCTGTGTACATTTGGTTTGTACTTTTATACCAAGTTAGTGGATAAGGATATTTATCTGATGTTGTTTGCTCTACACATAAACTCTTCTGATTTAGATGATAGATAGAAACCATTTATACAGATAAACACAGTAGGGGTCTAAACACGGATCCCTGTGGAACACCAGATGTGAGTAAATGAACATTTGATTTTCCTCTTGTCTGCTTCTGACAACCTGATGGATAAGAAACCATCTCCTGAATTCCCTTAAAACCTGATAGCACTAATGCAGATAATAACATAGAGTGAGATATGGTATTTATTAAATCTACTCTCTAAATATTAATACGACAGCAGCTGTGATCTTTCTACTCTTTAACTGTACTCTTCATGCACTGTGTCATTTACTAACAAAGATAAATGCACAGGACTGATGTAGAGGGTTTAGGACCACAGGGGTATTCAAATACTTAAGATTCATGCAATTTAGAAATTAATACTCTACATCAGAATTGATTAAATAAAAGGAGTGTGAGAAATTTACAAAATTGCTTTTAAAATGGAAACAGATTGTGTGGATGGAATAAGAAGCAGCTCTGTTAATTCTTTTTTGTCCATTGTCCCAAGTGGATCTAATGCTAACCACTGCAGAGTGTATTAGCAGAAAGGAGCTTTAGTATTTCATAAGTTAGAAATATCATCTCTGAAGTGTCAGCAGTTTTATATCCATTTTTCTCTCCCTCTCCATTTCCTCCATATCTCTGAGACTAAAGTCTAACAGAGAAGAGGCCACCAGGGGCCATGTCTTGGCCAGATGCTTTTATTCACTGTGTCATGTCTTTTCCAGAGCTAACTGTCAAATGCTCTTGTAGTTCAAGCGTTCTCAGGTGGTGGGGGGTGACTTCCAGTACTGTAATTTCTTACCTAAAGCTAAACTCATCATCTCCATCTTGCCAGCAGAGCCCATAATCCCAGAACCTCTCCCAGGCCACGTGGGCTTCTTGGTTATTAGCCCCGTCTGGTTGGCTTTGGCTGAACTGTGAAATTTCACTGAATTTATCAGTGAAAGCTCAGTGAGGATCAGCACCAACGTTTGCACAGGCAAGAATTCCACTTTGTTTTGTGTAGTGCAAATCCCTGTGTGAGGGAACAGTGCAAGCTGAACCTGGTGCCATCCAGACCCTCGGGAAAGCCTCTGATCTGTTCCCTTATCAGCTGGCTCCCTTCAGTCTCCTGGGAGAGACTCACAGCACCCAGACACGAACTGTGGCTTTGTGTCTGTGTCTGCAGGGGGTTTGAAGAGCTGATCCTCTGCAGGTGGGGTTGACTGTAAACAGGGATTTAGCACCAGTGCTCAGGAAACCTGTGGAGCCCAATGTTAGGTGCTTGCCATTGCTGTGCTCTGTTGCACAACTCTGTGCAAGAGGAGGCCCCGTGAATTCCATACCAGCTTCTCTGGGAAGAGGCTCAGCCCACAGGAAAATCCCCCTTGTGTGCAGGGATGCCTTATGAGGCTACCTGGAGCAGAGGCTAGACAGAGTTAAAGGAATAAAGAAGGTATTTATTAAAAGGCCTTTGAAGGGCACACCTTGGGCAGTACAAGAGCCTGGCTGTGGCTCTCCCCAGGATGGACTCCAGATGGATTCTGAGTCATGAGGTTTCNCTGGTACTTTGGCAGGTTTCCTATGAAGTGCTTTGTCTAATTACAGATTCAGGTTATGAAGTCCCATCCTCCCAGATTGCTCTCTTCAATTCGCTGTTTTTTATACTTTTTTGGGCCCGAAGCTGCAACAGTTTTCTTGGTTCTTGGGCTGGAAAAGGATTGTTTTGTCCAACTAAGCTGTGAGGAGAACTTGCTAACAATTTATATGAAGTTCAGAGCTACATATCAATGCAGGAAAATCTGGAAAATATGAAAGTTAAAACTGAAGGCATTAACAGCAGGCTGGAATGCTGAGGTGACAGGTTTCAGACTGGACAGATTCATCAGGGATCCCCTCAGCTCAGCTTTGGCCAGGTAACTGCCCCAGTTGGACCTCCACACTTCTGGTGCCCGTGAACCTCCCTGGGGGGATGTTTCTGTCACCACAGCATTCCTGAGGACTCCCAGCCCCTGGCAGCCTCCCTCTCAAGGGGTCAGTGCAGCTCTACAGGCTCTTCTGCACCCAGGCCAGCCCTCCAGTCCCAGCTGGATTGCTCTGAGGAGGGATTGCAGACTCTGTTCAATAAACACAGTGGCAGGCACTTAGAATAATTCCACTGTTAGGAACTAAAAGCTAATTGGCTTTGAAGAAAATAACCCACACAGTTTGTACCACTCCACTGATCAGAAACTGGACCATGGATAATTGAGATGGTGTGAAACACCTACTGCCTCATGCTCACAATTTTTGGATCCATTAATTCCTACAGTAACATCCTACAGGAGGATGTTACAACAGCTTAGTTCATTATAAACAATTTTGCCCCATTTACTTTAGAATTTTGTGGTTCTTAATCCATAAATGCAAACAGAATGCAAATTTGCAAACAAAGGAGCTTGGAAATAGTGACTTTTTTGTCTTCAAGCCACTGTTTCAATATGATGGGAGAGACTAAAATTTTATAAACAGTACAATTGTATTTTCACATAAGAAGTCTGTACGGTTATACTTGGGGCTAAAGCTGAAGAATGTTTGGATGGTGCATGGTAGTTTAGAGTTTTTTGTTTTGTTTTGCATTGTTTTGTTGTTTGTTGGTTTTTTGAGGGTGTGAATCACAAAAAGTGTGTCCTTGATCCTAAAATTAACTTTGATGGATTAAGGGAGCAAGAGTTTATGACCAATACAATTACATTTGATTCTATTCAAATGTAACATGAAATGAATTCTGTTCCAATCAGTCACAATATTATTCAACACTGTTATTGCTGCTCCTGTTCCTCTTTCTAGAAAGTGGAAGAATGGATGTCATGGTACTTGTGGCAGAAAAATTCAAGCTATTGTTGCACATTGTTATTTTCAATATAAATCTAATGCAAATGAGGGCAAATTTTCAGAGATTTTGAACTTTCTCGTGACCCAAATGAGAAATCCTAAAAATGTTTCTCTTCTCAAGCTTTCATTAAATATTTTTAAGTTTTCCCACAGAATTTTGGGATGCTAATTATTAGTTCATGTGCCATAATCTCAGAAGACAGCAAACTATCCCACTGTTAAGTTACCAGCAGATTTAACAGCATATTTTGTGCATAGTTTTTTCCTAGATCAAAGTTTTTTTTCAAGCATTTTTGATATATGGTTTTTAAGAACTTTGTAGTCTGGAAATCCAAACTCTAAGGAAATTTAAACCTATTGATAGTAGGCTTGAGTTTCTTGATTTGCTTTTACAGATTATTTACAAATAATCCTCAGCTACCCAAGAGTAAACCACCTGAAAACCACTGTTACAGGATAAAATAGTCTCAACAGATAAAAATTTCTTGTTTAAATGGGAAGTTTCTTTCATCAGATCATTCAGCCAAACCAGCAACAGAGCAATTTCTAGGAAGGCCAATGGTTAATATTAAAAGATTAATATTAATTGATGTTAATATTAAAAGAGGAAATCTTGGTGTCCTCATGTCTTACTTACAACAGGTTGATTTGGTTTTGATTTTTTTATTCAATTTTGCTTTCTTTTCACTAGCACAAGTCTAGATAAGGAATTGCTCCTTGGAAACTGTATCCTGAGTGGAAAACAACTCCTGTGAATGAAGTGGGATTACCATGGGGTTTTTTTGTCTGTGTCTGCAAGGAGCTGATCCAGTCTAATGGGCAGAGAGAGCAGCAGCATTATTCACTGCAATATGTAAAGTAGCCTCTTGGGCTCCCCATACATTTTATCTTTCATTATCAATTTGACACTCCTGCATGGGTAGATTCATTCTCTGGCAGGGAATACCACAGGCTATATTTCTGTGCTTTTTCTCCCTCCATCCAGGCATTCTCTCAGTGCCTTGGTAAATCATCATGTTAAATCATTAATAGTGAAGAAAGGCATGCTACGTAAGCAATTATATCCTGATTAATGTCTAAGTTAAATCCCTCTCTTCAAAGATATTGCTGACCTGCTGAGTATCTCCATCATATTCATTTTCTTTGTTCTTTGGGTAGCAGTTCAGCAGTCCAAGCACAAAGGCAGGAGTGCTCTCGGGTTCACATCCTTGTGTGCAGCAATGAACATGAACAGTTGACATTCCCTCTCAAAATCTGCTGGGGGGACACAAGGGCTGAAAATCTTCAGTAAAGCTTTACCAAGCTAGTAAAATTCTGGGCATGTCCTCAAAATTCTTATCCTTGTTAAAAGTATTGCAGTTTCAGTGTCAGCAGCAGTGAGAGGAGCCCTTGAAGCTGTGTTGCAGAACCACATCAATTCAGCCTGCTGGGCTTGAGTGTAGGTGATGTGGGGTTAAAATGTGTCACCTATAAGTGCTTTTCTCCTGTGGAGCTGCCTGTGTCACTAAGCTCAAGAGCCAAACAAGCACTGGGCTGTGAGGGAATGGTTTGAACCATTCCCACTATCCAGGTGTGAGCCTCTGTACGATGCAGACAGCATGGAATCCTGACTGGAGAAAGAGTGGGATTCAGGGGAAAGATTTTCCATTCTGGTGTTCACCTAGGGGAGAGAAATGATGTACAAAATACAGAATCTTTTGGAGTTCCTGGAGATGTCTGTGATGCTCAGTGTGTACAAATACATGTCTGTGTAAATACATTTACACAGAAGTGCAAGTTTGTCTTATCAGCTCTTTGCTATGTAGGTGCTGCTTTTATTTCCTGCTGAGAGGCAAATTACAGACAAATAGCATTCATGCACTCAGCAGATAAGGAGGGAAAGGAAACACCAACATTGTCTATCTGCTGACAGAAAGAAATATTTATGACATTTGCATCAATAGACATTGTCTGTTTTTAAATCAGATACAGATATCGGAATATAGCTGACAATTTCTGCCTTCTTCACCCCAGAAAATAAGAATTTTAGAGCAGTATGCATTATAATTTTTTTTTCTCTTTCCCTTTGTTGTGCCTGCTATTCTTTTGCATTGGGATTATGTGTTCTCTCCTGGAGCAAAGCCTGGCTCAGGGAGCACAGTTCAGTGTTAGCTGTGCTGTAGTCTAGACCAAAGAGAGGGAGTGTGCTAAAGGGGTTTTTCTGCAACATCAGGCCCTGCTTTGCCATCCTTCCAGAGGGTGTTGCAGAGTAGCAGCATGACAAGGATTGCTTTGCAAGATCCTTGTTCAGAGATTGATCCTCTGCCACCAAAGGCCAGGTGTCTCACCTTGGTGTGCAGGTATCAGCCTTTGATAGCTGGGAACTGTCTCCTTTCAGCTGGACGCCCTCAGTTGTGTAGCAGAAGTGGAGATGTTTTTAACAAGCCAGGGATATGCATTTTGCCAGACCCACCCAGATGAGAAGCTGTCACTTCAGAATTGTCATTCAAGCTGTCTTTTATGCTATTAGTGATAAAGTATTCATTATATATTGATGTCTGATAATACAAACCTGTTGTGCCAGGTTCTCTTAGAGCCCACAGAGCACATTGGGGACAAGGTTGCAGTGGAAGTTGAGTGAATCTTCAAAGATGTTCAGAAGCTGTGCTGAATGCAGGTCCTGCAGTAAAGCACCCATTCCTTTTTCTTTTTACAGTAAATTTCTATTGTTTCACACACACTGCTCTCCACATATTGAACAATATTCACTTTCTTTAGAGGTACCAGTCGTGATGTTAGTTGTGAGACAAAGATTTGTCTGGAATTTCTGCTCCAGTATTTCAGCTGTTGTAGTCCACTATTTTTGGCAGCAGTGATTACCTGTAAATCTTCCTTCCTGTTTTTCCAACAGAAGTTATTCAAACCCTGACAAAACCTGGCAGAGGGATTCCAGAAATGCTGTAGCTGTTACAAGTTTTTCTTTTTACATGGCATTATATTTGAGTAAGAATTTTCAGTCTGTCATCACGAAACACCGTAGTAAATCGTGCTAAGTTTGCACTTCTTGAAAATGCTACTCCTCTAACACTTTCTCATCTCCTACTACCTATTACCATTCCATCTCTGTTACCAGGCTGAGAAAATCTATATTCTTGCAAGCTTGACAGCACTAGGAATAAGCAATGGAGTACCACAGGCAAAATCCCCCAAGGAGCTGCTGGGGCTCCCAGCCTCACTCCTTGTGCTGCTCCAGAAGAGAGCTGGGCATTCTCAGGGTCCATTGCCTCCTTACAGACAGGAGCCTGCCAGGCTGAGCAGAAAGCCCTGGCCTCACATCCTGGGGCAAAAGCCTCAGGCACTGCTGAGGTGCCTCTGATGGTTCCCAGGGTGGAGAGAGGAGGTTTCTATGGACTCAGACCAGTGCAGGTACATGTGGAAGGTAAAGCAAGCATTTACCTTCTGGATGAGCTCAGTTAAAATCAAGGAGTAGAAAATCCAGCACCTGAAGTGCCTTGGAGCTTGGGACTCATGGGTCTGCAATAAATGACAAAAACAAAATATTCAGTTGCCACAATGAGGTTTCCTGTGAAGAACATTTCGTTGCACAGTGTTTCTCCCTCTCACATTCATTTACTCCTTCAACATTGTTTATTTTCATCTGAAACTTTAGAGCAGGTGAAAAGAGGTGAAAAGGTCCATTAAAATAATGGATTTTAATGTTTCAATATGTTTTTCATCCCTTCTTTCCCTTTCCCCCTCTCTCTCTCTCACACACGTATTTCAAAAGCATCCACCCAGAGCACAGGGCAAGATCACCCACCAGAGTGGGGATCATTAGGATGCCACAATTCAAATTACTCACTGGGTAGATAACACCACTGTTGGTGTTTTTCAGAGAAGGCTGGGCTGACTTACATAAAAAATCAAGTCCTTGAAGTGAAAAGTGAAATACAGCCAATAAACAGTATTTGAGAGGCTCCTTGAGGTGAAAATGTGGCAAGGGAGTAGAGAAGACAAAAGGAGGTAGCTCTGTTTCAAAGGAAAAATAATTTGGTTGTAATCATTCTGGAAGAGATATAAAATGATTAGTACTATGAGGCAAAATACTCTCTCTTAAGCAACGTTTGGTGAATATTATGCCAACAAATTCAGTATCTTTTTAAAAGTCCATTAATTTTATCAACTTACTCAGTGGTGTGTACAAAAGGATGATTCATAGTGTTGGAGCTCAGGACATCTGTGATCTCTCTGGTTTATTATCCTTGTCTTTGATGAGTTGTTTCAACCCTTTGCATCTCGGTTTTCCTTCCTTTCTTCCTCCCTTTCCACACTCAGTTTTCCTCCCGTATTTTCTCCTGTAACTTGTGCAACTTTTGTGAGACAGTTAAATACCTCCCATACAGGGCTTGATTTCACCTGGTGTTTCCAAATGTTATTTAAGTCTAAAAATCAGATTATATCTTTTCATTAGGGCAAGTAATGGACCTTTTAAGTTTTTCCTTTAGTGATGTTCCCCATTTTTTGGTCAATCATACAAATCACAGAGTCCTGCCCCTCTACATCCCTAATAAACAATAGTAAAAGGGAAATAATCACTTATATTATGTGAATGAATTATGTTCCTGGAGCAGAAGTTCTGTGGATAAGTTCTGGGGAAGAGAATTGAAGCTTAGGGGAAGCAAAGAAAGGAGAAGAGCAGGGGTGTGGGTTGTTTGATGAAATGCTGCAGAGAAGGGTGTTCTAATCTGCCCATAACCACACATTATCCTTTGTGATCACACTTTTATAGCCCACAAGCTCTCCTGCTTTCAGGGACTGAGGGTGTTTAAGAGCATGTACATATTTCTCTGCTAATCAAACCCAAAAATATCTTCTGGGATGAGTTTTAATTTGTATTATCAAAACTGCTGGACTTACTGAATCTAGTGCAATGGAAAGCAATTCAGTTTTTATTTAGTGATGCACTGCAGAGCAGAAATAAAATCTAGATTACCAATTACTGATAGAAATTGCATCTAATCCTGTACAGCCAAGAGCAGAATGGGCTGTTGCAAGGATAAAAAAAAAAAAAATAGACTTATTATTTGGTAAGAAAGTGAATGATAAATTTGAAAACTCAAGGTATTAAACAATAAGAATGACTGTGTGTGATGCAGCAGCAGAATATGGCAAAGGTTTGTGAAATGGGGTCCTGAAAATGTAATTTTATTATTGCCAGTGTTTTATCACTTGTGCCCAATAATGCTTTTGATAGGTAGAATGTTTCCCAGATCTCCAAGGAGTGGTCCAGGCTTCATAGTCTAAAATAGATGGGGAAAATATTCAGGGAACATTAACTTCAAGTGGGACTTTCTGCTCTGATTGACAGAATTCATTACAGAAGGTGTGTTAGAGTTCTGGTGCTCTTGCAATGGCTCAGCTGGACTTCCAGCCTCACTCCTCCTGAGTGTGATTGAGCTCACATCCCCCTCTACCCTTTATTGAGAATTTTTTTCCTGGTCTTTATGTGGCAACAGAGAAAATGAATTTTGTTTAGTTTCTCTAACCTTGCTAGTTCAAATTCTCTATTAAATCCCATTTAAAATACAGCCTGATCTGAGGACATCTTTATATCCCCGGGTCTCTCTCTGCCTTTGCCTGACTCCCAGAGCCCAGGGGGTGCCTCGTTTCTCACTGCCCCAGATTTATGCACCACAAGAAATTTATCCAGGGCTACTCAGGAATTACCAGGGTTTTCCACCTCACTGAGGGGCTGCCCCAATACAAAACTCAGATGTGTGATGAAATCAGTCCCTGGGGGAGGCCACTCTCTTGGCCATGGCAAAGCATGTGCTGGAAAATGTGCTGTTTGGGGTCTGCAAAGAAAGGAATTTGCCTGCTTGCCTAGTAACACACATCCTGCAGGTTTTCTGGAGGGTTGGCTAGGAATCTGAAGTTGTTTTTTATTTAAAAAGGATAGCAGAAAGATGTCTACCCAGGCATTTCCAGATGCAAAATTCCTAATATTTGGGGGTATTTCTTAGGTGTTTGAAGCTGGTAAATCTCAAATACTTGTGACCCACTTGCAAGTCAATCCCTCCTGCATGGCAGGTGTATTCTTAGGTATTTATCCATCAGCTGCTCACACCAGACTCTTCCAAGGTGGTGGTGCTCACAAGAGAAAAGCTTGTGTGAGCTATGTTAATTTTGGAGGTCAGCCTAG
>VZUA01082171.1:0-29287 GCA_013401035.1 Horornis vulcanius | reverse complement strand
TGGCCATAAAAATCTATGAATCGATAGCAAGTGCTAGGAAAAGGTCACTGGCCACAGATAAAAGGCTAACCATCAGATCATCTAGCAGAGCTGCTCACACCTTTTTGTTATGAGGTTAAAATAAATCCTGCATTTGATTGTCAGATATTGTTCAGTCGCTTTTGTTCCTGTTGGGCAGTTTCACGCAGGTGCTGCTCCTGAAAAATCACAGCTACTCCAGAATACCATACAGAGCTTCCTGAGTCCTTCCCAAATATTTCCCCAAGTACTCTGCAACCAGCAGTAGAGCAGCTCTCTGGTCTGAGTGCCTTATGATTTATGAATAACTCTGGTTTCCATTAAGCTGCAGAAAGGGGATAGTGTGTTTCACCCTGTGCTGAGAACCCCATTTGTTTCCGTTCCTGTCAGCAGTTTGCATAAGTGAATGATTTTATTTCATGTGAGAGAGAAGGCAAACACACAAGTTATCCCAGCAGTGGAAGATTTGTCAAATAAAGCTTTTAATAATGGTGTTATTTGACAGTTTTATAGTGCCTCAACTTTCGAGCAGTTTGAAGGTGGTAGGTTTTCAATAAAAATTAAGTCCTTATCTAGAAGAAATTCAGTCCCTGTTGTTTTAAAAGAACTAGTCTCAGCTGCATTGGAACACCTTAATCTACTATTGAAAGTAAATCTCAATCCTTTTCTGTATTAATATATCTTGCAATCCATCATCAGGAGGTGTTCTGTGTATTTTTTTGCCCTAGTATATCAAGGTGGCCTGATAAACCACCTTCCTAACCAAACTTGTTGGGTGATCATTATGTTTCTCACAAGAATAAATTATCCACTGGAGTTCTCAGAGGCTTACTTAAATAGTCCAGCAGTGTTTCCAGTCACTCTTACTTATTTCTTTAATTTGTTTAAGGGGTCCAGTAAGTTATTCAGGTGAGGAGAAAAGGAAGAGGGAAGTTGCTGGTTTTCACAAGGTCAGAGTTAATCCTATCTGTGTTCATAAATCATTGTGCATCGTGGGATAACCACGCAGGAACTGAGAACCTGTTAGAGGGAACCAGCTGGGCATTGAAAACTTCTTTGCTTGAAGAAAGGATTTCCAAAAGAATCTAAAACTGCCTCAAATGTCCGTCCAGTTAAATCAACATAAATTTTAAAGAGTTATGTTATTTAGAAATGTGCTACTTTAGTCATAAAAGTTTGTTGATCTTCACCATCCTGAGGAGAAAATGGATTTTCTTACAAGCACTTTACCAAAACAATTTCTGAGCAAGAGAGGGCTCTATAACCTGGCTAAGTGTTTGGTTTGGACAATTGGAATAATAAATGATAGTATGAATGGAAACAGCATATCTGAAATTATTTGCCTAAGTTCACATATGCAGATGTTGTGAGAGCTAAGATTGGATGTGAAGGGATGCTGACTCCAAATTATTCCATAAAGCAGCCCAGCACTGGTTGTACAGACACAGTCTGGTTCCACAAAGCACAGAGGCCCCCTCATGCTGAGGAATTCAGTGTGTATGTTGCTATAGCAGCTGATGTTTACAGGTGCTCAGCTGGTAAAATTCGTTCTCATCCTGTGTTTGTATACCAGACTGAACATCCTGCATCCCAGGGACTTCAGCTGCATCTTGAGAATCATCAGGGTGAGGCCTTTGTGCTCAACACTCTCATTAGCAGTGTGGCTCAAACAACACACATGTGGCATCTTTTCAAATACAATGTCACAGAATTTGTACCAGAGTTCTTTCAATCTGATTCAATAAACAAAGTGATCAAGAGGCAGGAGCTGAAGGGAGGAAGAACAAAAGAACAGCAACGTCTTTGTCAGCTGATGCACTGGAGCTCCTTTCACAAGCTGGTGTCTCCCCTAAAAGGGCTTAGGGGTTCTTTTGTCTTCTGCTTTTCACTAGAACTTGCTGAAAAGCTCTTGATAGAGAAAGTGATGTTCGAAGACCTTGGAATCTTACAACTTGCTCTAGAAAACATCCTTGGGTGTGCTCAGTCCTGCCCCACTGCCTCCTGCTCCACTGCTTCTCTGGGGTGTGTCAGCAGGGCATGGGGAGCGCACCTGGTTAAAAACTGTCCCTGTGTAAATCCGGGGGAACTCCCTCCCTGTCACCTGATGGCTTTGATTGGGGGGATCAGGCTGGCATTCTGTGCTGCACAGCCCCTTCCTGTGGTGAAAACAGGGAGAAGAGAGGGTCAGGCACTGGCTTTTATTTACTGGCAGCTTGAGCAGTGTTACCAGATGAATTAGTGGAGTCTTTCCATTGACTTTGTGAAAGTTGGAAAGCGTCTTGGGCTTGTGCTGTATGTACTGTTTTTAGTTTATACACAGTCAGCTCAGAGTCTCCCTCATATCTCTTTCCCCCACAGTCTTCAACTCCTCTCTCTCTCTCTCTCATCACAGAAAAGTCTGACAGGAACTTTCCTCTCTTATCTGTCTCTTTCTCTGTGCTGTCCTCCCCCTCCTTCTCATTCTTTACCTCCCTCTGTCTCTCTCATTCTCTCCCCTGCTGCTCTCAGATGGCTGGCTTTGCTCAAGGTCTGCAGGCTGACATAGAGCATGCCTGGAACAATATGTTCCTATTAAATTTACCCTGTCTCATTGCTTCCTGAAATTAAATTGAGTTTTACTCTCAAGTTTGTTTGTTGAAATCACATAATAAAAACATCCTTGAATGCAATTGCATTTAATCAGAAAGCTTTCCAGAATTTATAGTGATAAAACACTATTTTAAAAAGTCTTGTTCTAGTTTTCTGCAGAAAAGAATAAGCAAGTTTCTTATTTACAACTGAAATTAATCTTGAAATGCTCTTTTGAAGTCACTCCTCCTTCCACGGATTTACTTCCATGGCTTCCACACCACTTTGAACACTCCAAAATCACCAAGATGGAGAGAAACAAAATACCTGCATTTTTAGTCTCACTCCTGATCTTTATTTTCTTATGTACTAAAATTCAGACAGGTATTAATCCCTTGTATATATTTTATCAATATAGGAATGTTCTGCAATTACTCCAGTGGCTGCACCACACTTAAAGAAGACTGTTAGGTTTGAGAGCACTCCCAGGTGCTGTTCACAGTGGTGCTGTTCAGGGCTGGACCTTTGCCTTTGATAAGCACAAATCACACGTTTTGGGGTGTTGAGCCACTACTGCTGTGTCAGTGTCAGCAAGGAGTTTTCAGCCCTCCTGGACTGCTAATAGTTTGCACATTCAGGATTAAATTTGTGACAGCTGGACAAGAAGGTTTTCACTGTTTTGGGAGATGAGTGAATAGCAGAGTATGCATTGCACAGCTTAAAATTGCTGCGGTGTTAAAAAGCCACAGGAATTTTTTATTGCTTCTGAAGCATTCCTCTTTGATTTGACTAGGATGTGAAACAAAACCACAGCAGAATCACCATGGCAATATATAATGGGATATATTTCAGAGAGAAAATGAGACATGTAGAAGTTACAGATTGATCACCCTGGAAGGTCCTGCAGCTTTGGGCCACTCGTTGGAAATTCCAGCATCTCGAAAAGTAGAACACTGCTGCAAGAATATGCAAAACTCCAGAGCATGCTGTACCTCTCTCTTATGTACCCTGCACTTGTTTTACATGCTGAAGACATCTTGGCATCAATGGGGCTGTTTTCAGAGCAGAGCATGTTTGAAGTCTGTAATAGAAATCTATTGTAGAGAGAAGAGGAAAATGTGAACATTGGCAGTAGTTTGGCAGATCTTTTTTCAGTAGTGCTTGGGAGGATCCAGTGCTAATCTTTTTTTTATTGCAAATGGTGGCGCTCAACAAAGCAGATTGAAGTCTCTGTATCCAACTATGATCTTCCAGTAGTTTGCCTGGAATTTGGGGATAATAATGCAAAAAGTACCAAGGCTATGGGGTACTGTGTACACACACAAAATAGAGGAGGATCGGGTCTGGCCATGCCCCAGAGCAGCATCTCAGCTGGCAAAGGGTCAAGGATGAGTCTGTTCAGGTGATCCTGAGCTCATGGGTCCAGCTTTGGAAGTTACATGTAGGGTCTTTTACTTGCCAGTAGTCAAAAAGGAGAAGGGAAACTGAGACTGGCTGCTATTTGCAGAGCAATTCCAGGGGGTTACCCTGGCAGAGGTGAGTGTTGAAGGAAGGATGTGGAGAGGCACAAAGCTGAAGTGGCTGTTGACTTTTTGTTCAGGATGCAAAGTGAGGGATCATGGAGCAGCAGAGAGGAAACTTCGAGCAGAGAAAGAGAAAGCAAGGAAGAGGAAGTAGAGAAAAGGCAAGAATTGACTTCTAAAAACATTTATCAAGTACCTCCTGTGCATTTCAGCTGCTGACTTTTCCTCATTACACTGAAAGAGCTTGGCAGTGATTGTCTCCTTCTTCAGAAATAGCTGGATAACATCTTTTCTCATCTACTAGAACCAAATTTCCTCAATAAAAGTCCCAAGGGAACTCCCAGTGGCTGGGCAGCTGTCTCCATCTGAGAGTTTGTGCAGTTTGTCCCTGTTTTGGAGAAGATGGTTGCTAACCTAGAGCCACCTACCTGCACAAAGCTCAGCTCTCCAGAGGAATGAAGGCAGCAACCCAGGCCCAGTCACTGCTACAGAGGTTGGGAATCAGCTGAACAAACCTTTGCCAGGAGAAATCAAGGGATGTAATCGTAAGCTGCTGTTGCAGGGACGGGCTAATGATGTGCCAGTGATTTTTATTGCCTTTCCTTACAAGACCTTGAGGGACCTCATGGTCTTTCCTTGGGCCTAAAATAGTTCCACAGTTTAGTGCTACCCAGGAGATATAGAATGGCAAAAGATTACTTCTCCATCACCTTAAAGATAAATCTTGAGACCCTGGCAACCTTTGGGAGAAAATATAATTGTCTTCCTAATTAAAATTGATTTTTTTTCAGTGAATGTGCCCTTCTCTTGCTATCCCAGCTGTACAACTGACTGTATCTCCCTTATTACAACAGATATTTATGGTCACCCATGGACAGCACACTCAGCACAGTATGCAGTGTGTATGATACCGGCCCTGGCAGCAGATCCCAGGCCTGTTAATCCCTTTGGAATATATATATCTCCCTAACTAGTGCTAAGAATGGCTGTCTGATGTGCTTTTCCTTGTTTATTGGACTGTACCTGTGGGTGTTTCAGGTGACATAAAAGTATTGACATGGGGACTAAGTTTCTCAATCCTAATGCTCCTTCAGACGCCTTCAAACCCCTTGGGATTAGCAGTTTGACTTTGAATAGGAAGTCTTGCATCTAAGATTTTGCAGAACTGTGGTGTTCTTCGTGGCTTTTGTTGCTGTCTCAGCTCTCTCAGGATATAACTTTACCTTCCCAACAGTCTGTGTTATGCTGAGGTTCTGGAAAGGGTTGTGGAGGTGCAAGGAATGCTGAGGTTTGGCCTGTCCCAGGGGTAACTTGTATCTCTGTTGTACATCCTGCTGTACTCTAGAGGACAGTGTGAGAAGCTCTTGTGTATGATTTTGGAGCTGGCATTTTTATAGGACATAACTGGGAAAAGGGAAAAAAAAAAGGGGAAATGCCTCCATCTGTGAACTAAAGAAAAGTGTTTTGGATACAATGATGTATAATAAATACGATAGTTCAAAAGGCATTTCAGAGTGATGCCTCAAAGTGCACTGCAAGTTTAAAGATAGTGGAAAATGCAGCATGAGAGGGGGAAAAAAGCTAGAAGGAAACACTAGGAAAAGTTCCATTGAATAGGACTAAAAATTCCAGGCAACCTGAAGAGGAGTTTTGCTGCCACTGGACTTTTTTCCCCTGCTCTTCATGTGTAGCACATCCTCTGACAGGCTGCAAATGTAACAACCTTCAGACATGAGTCATCAGCAAGGACAGATCCTCTCGTCCTCTACACTAAAAATAAAGACCTCTCTCACTGAGCCTAAGGAGCAATTCCCTCTCCAGTAACTCAGCCCCAGCCAGCAGAGCAGTGGAGAGGGAACACGCTGAACCAGTGATTTATTCAGGCTGGAGGCCTTGATCTTGCCGTGACTAACCCGAGTGCAGTAAATGGGTTCAGATAGATGCTGGCAGCACAGAAGGAACCATGTTTTATGACATATAGGATATGGGTCCAGGGGCTCTGAGGGCTGCTACCTTGGGCTACCAGTCCTGAAAATGAAGAGCTCTATCACCAGCATTCATACTGCTGAAAACTGAGCACCAGAGAGATGCTGAGGATTATATGTTAGTAGAAAAAGATGCCTTTCCCTTATCCCTTATAGTCCAAGGGCTCCTTTTTTTAGCATGACAGTAATTATTTAACTACCCTTCCAGGAAGTAGATTTGAAATCTTTTCAACTTGTGGTGAAAGCTATATCAATACTCTCTGATGTAGGGCAGTGGAGGTGAGGGAGAAATAACTCAGTAGCTTGGCTTAAACCTAACTGAACATATTAGTCATGAAATATTTAAACCATCAATATCACACATTGATGTGCAAAATGTTTAATTATGTATCATTTCAGTTATTATTCATGTTAGATCTTAGACCTTAAGATGTACATACATTTAAAAAATAGCTCAGGAGATGTATCAGGAGTGTAGAGCAGCATGAGAAATCTGAAGGCTGCCTAGGAAGTATGTGTCACAATTCCCTTTTCCCCCCTCCCAAATTACCAACTCCTTTTCTAGGGCTCAGTGTGGACAATGTTTCTGCCCTTAATAAATGTCTCTGGTAGAACAAGGCTATTTCAGAGGAAATGCTCAGGTTTTGAGCCGAGTGCCTCTCCTGCTCTGTGCAGGTCCATTTGCTGTTTCTGTCACTGTGTCCATAGAGTTTGCAACTCAGTGTCCCAGTATTGCATTGGGCAGCACCACTCCCAGCTGTCACCAAGGGTTTGTTCCCTGGTCCCAACAGCAAAATCGCACGTACAGTGCCATGCAGCTCCACAGGTGCAGCTCTGCCAAGTGTTTGCTGGGGGAGGCAGGAGCAGAGGGGATTGTTTAGCACTGGAGAGTGGTGGGGGCTCTGTTTGGTGGTCCCCTGCCCCGTGCACACTAATTCCAGTAGAGATCCAGGGGCACCTGGGCATCCTGGACACTGGGGAGCTCTCCTGGCTGTCTGCAGGACTGCTCATGTGGATAACAGCCCTAATGAGGGGATGGGCTGTTTGGATTCTGGGCATGAATCCTCGTGCTGCTCTATTTCTATCTCAATAATTTCAGAAATGCTGCTGTGAAAAGAGCTCTACCTGTTTGTTTCTGTAGCTACCTGTGGTGCAGCTGCATGCCACTAAAAATTTGCATTGCCAAACCTTCTGCTGGCAGTTCATAAGCCAAATGAAGGCGGCAGATGAGCAGCAATGGTGAGGGGAGCTCTAAATATTTTTTTAGCAGTTTTTGAAATATTGGAATAAAAAATGTCAGACATTTACTTTTTATCACTTGCATGGTAATAAATAATGAAAGGTGTAAAATAACCAGCTTCTAGGCTGTTGGGCTTGAGATCAGAATTAGTTTACAGGGGCAGAATCTGGTCCTGCTGTATTAGCAGCTTTATTCAGTCATTCATATGCAACAGCAGTGTCCTGCAGTGACTCCTGAAATGAACACTAATGAAGGTGTCTTTTGTTTTCATATAGATTAACACATTACTTTATTCTCTTCTTCAGCAGGCATTCCAAAAGACTGCACTGCTGATACCTATATCCAGTTTCATCTTTCAATTAGTGATTTGCTTTCTCTTACAGTCCAAGTGCTAGTGGAATTAACCTCAGCTAATTATCACTGATGGACTGATCTTTCTGTGAAGCCTAGAAAGCAAAGCTGTCATATTTTGCCTGAGATTTGCATACACATTTACTCTGTGATCCAATTGCTCAGTTTTGGAAGTCTATTTTATGGTTCCAACGGGCTTAACTTCACACAGGTTTCGTAGATTTTTAAGAGGCAGGAACAAGCAAATAAGCTTTAGGTGTATTTGGTAGGAGACAAACTTTGAGTTACAGATGCTTGTTGGACATGGTTTGAAACTTTGAGTCTGGGTTGATGATTATTAGTCTGATATTGCTATGTTTCACTTTTCTTCTGTAGAGATCTAAGAGGAAAATTCAAACTATTAGTGGGAAAAATTAGGCTAACTTCACTTCTTGATTTTCTTCTGTGAGGGTAGTGAGATCTTGTTTGTAATGTACCTCACTGGGGGAAAGTAAATCCTTCTTGCTGATACAGGGCTGAGGTAATTACAGAACTGAAACAATCCATACAAACACAGAGCCCACGGGCTGCCTGCAGTGCAGCTCTGTGAAATATCCTTTCTGGATCCAAGCTGTGTTCTCTTGCACAGAAGGTCTTACTTACACATTCTCACTTTGAAGCATTTGATAGACTTAACCATATGAAAAATCAGTGTTTTAGGGAAATTTGTATCTCATCTCTATAATTTACACCACTTTTCAGTGAAATCATCCTGCCCAAGCAGGACCTTCAGCCTCTAAAATCTATTCAGAGTGACTGCACTCCATACGAATTGCCAGCTTGTAAAGCTTTTCTGAGCACTCTTGTGGCTCCAACCGATTTTTTATTGAACAGTTGAGCTTTTGAAACCTTCCCAAAAGCTCCAAAGATGTCACAAACACCATTCCACCGAAAATTCTTGGTAGAGCTGGGATCCTCCAGGAGCCAAGAGGCATTCAGGTCCCACCAGCCTTGTGAGAGCACTTCCCTTCCCCAGGAGAAAGACGAGTAACAGAAACATGCTGCACAAAACAATGTCATTTTCTGTTGCCTTACAGAAAGTTTCATCTGCTGAGGTAAAATGCCAATATAAAACATTTCTGTGATGAGAGGAGTTGTGTCTCTTTGTGCCCTGTTTATTCAGAGGGGCACCAAGAGAAGGCACTGGCAGAAGAGGCCTGAGAGCTTGACTTGTGTATTCGTGCAGACTTAATTTTGTCCTCTTTTTTTCTGCCTTGGCAGTGATAAGAACAGGAAACATTCCATGCCACAGAGAGATGGAATAGCACCATGCTAGGCATGGGGCCCACAAGTGTTTCCTAGATTTTAATTGAAACTCTTCTGGTTGACTTCACTTGGACCAAGATTTCACCTAATAAGAAAGCTGTAGACTTTAAATCACAAAAATCCAACCCGTAGACTTTGACTAATGCTGGGATTTGGTTTGTTAATACAAACAGCTCCAGCTGGAATGCTGGGGACAGAGAACATGAACTGTGCCAGCCAGGGGCATGTGGTGTATCTCGTGTGCCAGCAAAGGATGTGCTGGGGATCTGAAAGCACAAGGTGCTGATGGACAAAACAGGAACACAGAAGGTGGAGCATAGCAGGTGACTGCCTGGAACAATTCCTACACGGGAGGGGTGGAAGGACCAGGACAGGCACAACTGGGGCTCTTGTATGCCACCATAAGATCCCACCAGCACACAGATGGGTAAGGCTATAATAGCAAGTTGTCCTCTTGGCCACAAATGAGTTGTATGCCCCTCACAGTGGTGCCAATTGTAACATGGATGATCTTTTCACCCCCAACACAAAGTCTCAGTGAAATTCCACTCCTAGGGACACTGGGGGAGAAAAGGAGGGAGCCTGTCAACAGTTTTAGGCTTGCTCAGCTGCAAAAAAAATTAGGCATTCTGAAGCACAATAGCCCTTTTTCAACTGTAAACCAGGCTCCTTTAGGGGGAAAAGCCTGTAACTTTAAATGAAATTCTTAAGGCAGGGAGGAGGAGGTTGTTTGCCCCCAGCAGAATCCAACTGACCACATTCCAAGCGTGCAGTTTGAGTGTCAGGATGGTGCAGTCAGGGCACAAAACTCAGCTGAGCTGCAGCAGCCCATCTGCCAGAAGGAAAACTGGGGGGGGTGAATGGCAAGGAGCCTTCTCCAAGCGGGTGGGAGGGCTGGGAGTGCTGCTGGAGCTGGGAGCGCTGGCAGGAGCCATTCCCTGCAGCAGCCTGGCCAAAAGGAGCAGAGGAGGCACCAGAAGGGCACAGAGCTGGATGGCTGGGACAGGGACATTCTTTTGTGTCACAAGTGGTCAGTATTTTACCAGCTGAGTTCCATAAATTGGCCCTGGGCTGTCAGTGTTAGTGCCAGCTGTTAAGTTTGTAGCAGCCATAATCTCAGCAGGGACAAATAGGGAAAGATGTATTGACAAATGGCACTGAGCATAATAAACTGCTCATCTTTATGAATGCTGGGATCCAAATGATCAAAACAGATGTACAGTTTCCAGATCTTAGCTGCACTGTCAGAATATTCCTGGTTTCCTCTTGCATAGTCATCCATANAAAATGAGTGAAGGCTGCCATTTTCCCATTGAAGCCATAAAAAAAGGAGGTAGGGAGCCAAAGTGGAAGAAATGTTTAATTCAGATCAGTTAACACAATGATTTCTTATATTTTCACGTCAAGGGAATTGTAGAGGGCGAGAAAGAAGACACAGTGGAAATATACGTCTTTAAAAATATTTGGACACAAAAATTCTCTCCTGATTTATATGTGATTTGCAGGTTCATCAAAATGACTTTTATACTTAGTGTTGCCTGAAGTGTTTGGGGTCATTAGGGACTTTCCAGCTTATCAGATAAATCCTATGTATCCTGCCTTGCTGTTTGTCTATAGCATTTTTTAAAAGACTTGTCAAGTCAATGGGTTACCACATCCCTAAGGCAGTGCATTTAATAGTTATAAAGTGCTGTCCTTTGCTAAGTGAAATACTGAGTGCCGAGCAGAGTATACAATTCCAGAGCCATAAGCAAAAAGATGAGTTCTCATATATTTCCCATGTACAATAGGCAGCAGAAATTCAGAATACTGCCCGTTTTCACTCTGCCCAGTGTGATAAGCATATTGCTTATTAAGTATTAATGTTATCAAGCTGATGCATTGAGTTACAAGCAGAAGCGACTCAAAAATCGGAACATCTTAAATCTTGGACTTTCCAGTTAATTAAAACCTGCCCTCATACAAACATGACTAGCAGGATTTCCTGGTGGACTTTTATCATATTCCAAGGGAATCCAGCCTGTTTGGCTCCAGGTCCCAAGAAAAGATTATGGACAAGGACTTCATGCATCCTGTGCTGCCTGGGGCAGCCCTCGGCAAACCACAGAGCTGGCTCCCAGGAACTGGGCATTTCTAAAGCCTTAACAGCCCTGGACAGGAACTTGCACAATTCTTACCAACTTTCCCCCTGCCAACCATTAGATAGCAGAGATAAACCTGAACATCCCTGGATTCTTGCCTTTAGGTGACCAGTATTCAGTTACTGGTCTCAGTGATTCTGGCCAGGGCTTTTCCCCCTTTGGTATCCCAGAACCAGGAGCAAAGAAGCAGAGAATCAGGCCCTGTGTTCACAAAGGGGATCTTGTTTTTTTAACTTCCCTCTGCCCTGTATCCTCTGGTAGTCAATGTGAAAGGCTTTTTAATACTTGAAATAATTTAAAATATGTTAAATTAGGAGTGGCAATTATACTGATCTTTTCTGGGTATCTGCTGGCTCAGTCTAAGAAGTAAAATCATTAAAACTACTTCCTGCAGCCTGTTGAGAGAAATAATATTTAGTGGGTGTTGAATTTCATATGATTCAGCTCAGTCTTGGAAATTGGCAAACCTTTTATGCTCAATTAGATCTAAAATCTGCTTTCAATACCTCATTCTTCATACAACTGATTTGTAATGGAACTCGGGAATGAATCAGACAGTGACCTCCTCAAGCAGGGACATCTGCTGTCCTTAATGCAGCAAAAGACTCAGACAGAATTCCTGTCTTTTTGGGTTTAGCTGAGGAGTTCAGAAGAATTTTCTTTTACCCCAAAACACCAAAAATAGCATTAAAGAAGAATAACTTAACTTCCATGTTGTTCAAGCCGAGCATGCATGAAGTTACATGGAAAAGCCATCAGGCTTTAATGCACTCTCTTAGTAGCAACCCTAGCAAGATAAAGTTCACCATAGCATGGATTATGTTAAGGCAGTGCACAGGACGAATGTTACTTGTATTTTTTATATCCTGCCAAGTCAGGATATCTTGCTGTGAGGTGCAGTGAGTTTTTTGGCTCTACATGCTTTGTTTTTCTCTGCTTTCCTTTGCATTTATACTAAAAGAACATTTCAGATCTGTGACTTCCTCTGCTGAATTTCACGCAATCCGAACACTTTGCTTTGTCCCTTTAGCATTAGTGTCTGGCCCCAGCCCAGCTGGAGAACTTATTTTACTTTTAAAGGCTGTGTGATTAAAAGTGCAGTTTGTGTCCTTTTTTGGGGGTTGGAACATGCGACTTTCTTTTAGCATCCTGTCACCTTTATTTAACTTTGCCCAAGTCAAGGTCATGGAGCTATCAATAAATTTTAGCTCCTCTTACAAGAAAAATTTAGAAAGGAAGTGTTTGATGGGGCGTTGAGTAGGTTATGAGATTTGACAGTGTGGAAATCGAGGTTTTGAAAATTGTTCTAACTTTTTAATTCTACTTGATCTTCTCCAGAGGCTATAAACAAAACATGGGATCCTGGGGATCCTGTGTGTAGGGATTATAAACTTGGCACACCAAGACCAGGAGTAGAAATTACTCAATTCTGAGGTAAAGTTACTCTCAGAAAATGTCCAGAACAATTTTAGAAACCTAAGTTTGATTTAGAACAGCTGAACTTTCTAAATGCATCTTCAACTTAAAGCATTTAAAAGATATTTACTCTAACAGTATAATCTTTATCTGTTTCATTCTACCGTCCAAAAGAAAGAGCCCTATCTTGGAACTTTACAGTCTAAATAGAGAAGAGAGAGAGAGAAAACAGGAGGATACAAACATTATTATCCCTGTTTTTGCAGGTAGGAACATAAGAGATTTCTTGCTCTGCCCCTCACATGAACTGAAGGCCTAAATTCTTATTTTTCAAGATTATGTCAGCTGTCTCGGCATCAAATCTATTTTGTTCTGTTTATACTGCTACCAAAACTCTCAGAACATTTAGAATAAAGGATGGCCCCATACATTTTTGTTTTTCTTCAGCCAAGTAATAATCCACATACAAAGAACCCCAGGAATATTCAGGGTTAACCCCAATCTGTTTTCATTGACTTTAATGAATGTACACTGTTGATTTTAATGAAAAAGAGTTTGGTCAATAAGTGTTCTGTTTCAAGTTACTGTTCCTAAAACACACTGAATTCATGGACAAATTTACTCACAAGTTTTATAGAATGATCAAATATCTTCCAGGCATGTGGTTTTCTCCTTATACTTCATTTTTGTTTAATGAAACCTGTCCATAGGTATTCAAGTGACCATTTCAGAATTCTGCTTACCTGAATTTAATATCTGGCATTACTCAAGAATGTGAATCATTACACAGTTATTGCAGTGGTTTTCTGCATGTACATAATAGCCTTCATCTGTTTTGATATTGTGTTTAGCCTTTTCCAGAAGTCTGCACTTCCTCAGTGTATGTTCTACAAAATGATAAAGTTTCTGCTGCTATTGAGTTTTTAGAGGGTGTTTAGTAATCAGGGGAATGTTGCTGGTGGAATAGTGGGAAACTGTAAGGGAAGGAAGAACCCAAGATTAATTCAGAGATGCAATTTCCTTACTATCTATGGTCAACTAAAACATTTTTTTAAGAAGCCACAGGAGCATTGCTGAAAAATTATACTTGAAAAATAGAGATAGAATTTGAACCTTCATTCTTTTGGATCCCATGGACCTCTCCTTTTACCTAAATGAGGTACTCTGGGAATTTCAGAGGCCAGACTTGATCTATGAAGCCTCTTGTTTTCCAGTGGGCCACAACCTCAAGGCATGCAGTGACAGAAATCTGTTTGCTGTGGAACTCTGCCTTGGGGCTGAATTGTGGTTTGGGTAAGCTCTGCCTGAAGCTGCAGATTTTTTCCGGAGTCAGTGAGGTGTGGCCACACTCTGCAGATGTTCTCCCTGCTAGGTCTCCATTCTCTGCTCAGATTTCTGCATCCATAAAACATTTAGAGCTCTCTCAAATTTGTTTGGAATCTGCCAATGTCTCCAAAATTCTTTAAGTTAGAAGCCTAAGGACTGTATGAATGCCTGTGTCTTTGGGAAACCATCCTGTATGACATGCCAGGGAGTGGGGAGGTGAGCCTGTGTTTCTGGGGTGATAAAAACTCCTTAGTCACCATTTGTGGTACAGGCTGTGGGAGGCAGGTGAAGAAATCCTCACCCCTTTGGCTGCTTCAGTTCAGGAGCTGATCAAATCCTGGAGTTCCTCTCCCCTCACCTACAGCACTGGGAATCAAGCACACAGAATTGCTGGAGCATTCTCTGTGCAGCCCAGTGTCACCACTGACTTTTTTTAATCTCCACAGTGATGAGCTCTTATTACTGCTCATCAATTTCAGCTGTTTCATTTTTCATTAGGATTTTTTTTTAAGTGACAGTTTAATATACTGCAACTTAAAACAGTAATCCTAAAATCTAGCCGAGCAGCTAAGAGTAGGGAATTGCCTGCAGAAACATATTCATTGCAGAAATTGTGTTTTGGGTACAAGGCTGACATGCCTTTCTCCTGTTCCTGTGTGCTGCCACTGTAACAAGAAGCTACCCTGGGAGGAGGGCCAGGAAATCCAGGCTTTGGGGTACAATCTAAACGTGTGAGAGAGGAGGAGGAAAAGCTGCACACTAAGCAGGCACAGATGGCACGGCACTGTGGGACAGCAGGGCTTGTTGGAGGCAGTGTTAAGTAGACAGTTTGGGAACTGGCTGTGAGTTTTAGCAGCTGATTCAATCAAACCACCTGCGCATAGCCCCATTCCACCTTGTTTTGCCTGCTGCAAATTAAGAGGTATGGTGCTTTCTCTGGAAGCTTGCAGTTCAAATATCTGTGCACAGCTGCTAGTGCTGCATGTGAGAGCACATAGGTGTGCACACATAGATGTAAAATACATGATTGAGGTCATCAGCAAGATAAAGAAAGACCTCTTTAATTTGCCTCCTTTTCCACTCCAGCTTCTGCTGCGATCCCAAGATTCTGGTTTTAATACAGCAACATAAAAAGATTCCAGAGAAAGGGGATAAAAAACATTTTAGGTCATGATTATGTTGATTTTGGTTTGGGAATATTAATTAGAGACTATCTACGTGTGTGAATGGCATGATCACAAAGCTGTAAAATGTCTTAGAAAAGGTCAGTGCATTTTGTTACCTCTGAGTGTGTCGCTGCGTTTCAGAAGAAAAAAAAAGGAGAAAATAATAGCCTGTGTAAACTAAGCTCTTCACCAGTAATGTGGATAAAAAATTGGCTTCTTCTCCTTTTTAAGCTCCCAGGTGGATTTTATTTCTTATAGAGGGGTGCAGAGGATTAAAGGTTTATTTCTAAGAAGCTACAATTGGCTTTTGGGGCACTTAGAATGCTCCAGAGACATTAATATCCAAACCATTCAGGGATAATTGCATTAGTTGTCTTTTCTCCCAACTAAATTATTTGAGTACATTAACAGTCAATTTTGTGTTGACAGGGCATGAATTTCTACCGATGGGAATAGAAAACTATGTAATATCTCAAGCAAAACATCAGTCTAAACTTTCAATTCTAAGAGTATATCATTGGATCAGGGACTTTGTAGATTATATATTGCAGATGGGAGAGAGATCTCATTTGAACAGTAATGGGAAGCAGTGGATTCAGCAGTAGATAAGCCATGTTTCTTGCTGGAAGTGTTGCTTTTAACCCAATCAAACTTCAGTTCACAAGCCACTCCTTCAAATTAGATTGTTAATTTTTCATGCATGTAGCAATTACTGATGTGACAGATAGCAGACCTGATCTTGCTCCCATCAAACTCTGTGGGAGTTCAGACATTGATATCACATGGGGAGAGTACAAATGCAGTTAACAAGGCATGATGAATGTCACCTGCATGTGTTTGCACCTCTATGTAGGAATGCCAGTAACAGCTACCTTGTGGTTTTCAGCACTAGAAGGTCAATCTGAGCCCATCTAAAAAGTTTAAGAATGGGTGAATATGTCTGATATTGCTCATTTCTCATCCAGCTGCATGGGAAAATTTCAGTAAATTCACATTTTGTTTGAATACAAGCAGCAGACAGCCCAAATTAGAACTGGATCCCCTCTTCCTGCTGCCTGCATTCTTGTTCAGTCCTGAGTTTTTCAATCCTCTATCTCTTTGGACAAATTATTTCTTCCTTGAATAGTACTCTTTCTGAATTTCCATTTCTTTGAGGCTTCCTTTTGCTGCATCTTCAGATGCCAGTGGCAGTTCTCTACCCTGGAATCTACTTCCACTTTTTGGAATGCATACAGTGCCTCCTTTCTTTTTTTTAACTGCAAACAGTTACTCACAATGACCACCACTTTCCCTCTCTGATCAGCCTCTCCCGACCTTACAGTCTCAAACAGTGCAATTTACCTGCCAACAAAGTGAACTATTGTGAAAGCTGTTATTTTCCATGCAGAGCAGCTGATTCCAGAATATTTAAGACATAAAAATGTATGAGTAGCCCATCAGTTTTGCTCCTGCCTCCCCACACACATCCAGAACAGATGTAGACAAAATTACGTAGCTTTAACTTTGCTTCTGTTTTGTGAAAGTGGGGGGAGAAAGATGACAAGGCAGGAACCACATTGATCCTTAGATTAAAATTTGGTGTGGAAAGGTATACATTCAGTGCTCCCACAACTCTGGGGAGAGATTGACTGCTATGAACCTGCTGAGACTGTTTAAATTCACCCAGCATTAAATTTTACCTGTTATTTAAATTCTGCTGCACTAAAATAAAAGTCGAAGTAGTCACTCTCCCTTTTGTTCAGGGGTCTTTGCTAATATGAGATAAGAGGCAAGAATTAGGGAATGTCACAATAGCAGTTGACATTCTTTGTCTGGAGCAACAATTTTTGTGCAATAAGAATGAAAAATTGTCACATAATTAAAACTGTATCTTCTTGCACTAGGAAACATAATCAATGTTGTATATAATTTGGCAAATTCCTGTTTGGAAGCATTAAGGATGATTCATCCCCAACTGAGCTAATTGTTTGTACTCCCTCACAGCCAACGAAGAAAAGACACTGCCACCTACATCCCGTTCGAAAGGACTTTTCTAAGGAGCAGTGTTTGCAGAGCTGCTAATGTGGCCAGTTCCCAGCTCCTGAATATTTATTACATTGCAAAACCCTGCTGCAAGTCTTGCTGGATGCGATTAACAAATGTGAAAATGTTTGTTCTCTTAATAGCTTTAATATTTTTATAAACCGGGATTATATCGTTTGCAGCGTCTGATATTGGCTGGGCCGTGTCAATGGAGTTTAATTATGGTTGCTCAGATTTTAGTGGAATGCAGATAAAACCAGCAGCAATAGATTAGTGGCAGCTCCTGCTTTGCACAGGGGAGTGACACAACTTCTCTCACTGAAGTGGGATTTGTCATCCAAGATATCAGAGGGACTGATATTTCCTGGTGGGAAGCCCTTCTGCAGGTGTGGATGTAGGGCTGGATGCAGCCTTTTGGTTCTGCATAGCTTAAAAGTAAGAGATTGTTCTAAATCCTAAATCTAAATTCAGCTCTGGATGTGACTCTTTGATGGGTACTTGGAACTGAGTTTTGTTATGGGTCTCCTCCCACACTTGGAAATGGATGGTGGAAATTAGGGGACTGCTCCTCTTTAAGAGCCAGATCTCACACCCCAGCTAGGTGCTTTTATAATAAAAGGTAGGACCATGTTGTGGCAGCTCTTTTTAGGCATTAGTCACCATTGAATTCACTGTGAAATTCTGCATAAAACATGATAGCATGCTGTGGCATACAGCAATTGCTGTGATGGGATAGAAGAGTATGGAGAAAACATATTAGAAATGCAGTGGGTAAATGAAGTTGACATGCCACATGGGATATTTTGAACTACATTTCACATTTCAGAGGAGAAAAATCAATGTAAAGGGAAAAGAACTTTTACAAAATGAGTATCAGGCTGATCACTCTCAGAACTTCTTTTTGGTCTCTGTTATCTAACTTCAGCCTAGAGTGAGGGAGACTTTTTCTGTCTGCAATGTATTCTGCTGCTTTTTTACAGTGAGAGAACAGCTGTTGAGCAAAAAGTCTGCCTTCGGCAATATCTGTTAATTGATGTGTTTCCTCAAAAAAAAACCAACCCACCACAAAACAGAAGGAAAAAAAATAAAAAAGGAAGGGAAGTACTGCAAGGTGTTTAATTTCTGAATATATTAGGTGACCTAAACCTATTTAAAAGTATTTAAGAAAACAATTTTGTTGCCATTGTCAGAGGCTGAACCCCTTTTGTGCCGACTTTAGACGTGGGAAGAAATGGGTCAGAGCAGCCCCTGGGGTTCTGCTGTGTCTGAGCCAGGGGTGGCAGTGGCAGGAGCCTGGTCCCTGGGAGGGACATGCAGAGCCTCACCCCTTCCTCTCTCTGAGAAACCTGGGTCAGCTGGCAGCACCCGTGAATGGATGGAGCTGCTTTGGTGGGCAGAGCCACAGGAAGGGAAACCAGCATTAACTGGGCAGCTGATTTTCCTGTTGTCCCCACTGAAGCTGGTAAAAGCTGTTTGCTGTGCAGGGGAATTCAACATGCTGGAAATGGATGCCTGCACCAGTCATTGTATTTACCCTCCAGCCAGTTCAAAATTGTTCTCTCTATATTCTGCTTTCCACTAATTTGCTTTGTCCAATTTCCATTGACCCAAATATCCAGGCTTTCTTTTTCCTCTATTTTTCAATCCAGTTGTGCAAAATCTCAGCAGCTGTTTCCCATACCTGATCTGAATTTGTTTTTCCCTAGTTTTATGACACAAAAAGGGAAAGGGGAGCAGGAGGGAAAGGAAAGACAGAAAAACCTGATTATAGTTTGCGAGCTTTTTTTATCTTTCTGATTTTTGGCTGGAAATGAAGAATAGCTATATTTACTGTGATGTTGCCCCAGTGGTAATTTTGTATCCCCAAAGACACCTAGGAAACGAGATGGTTTTGCTCCCATTCTGACTGCAGCCAGGCTGGGTCTTGCATGCAGCAGCAGACAAGCTCTTGCAGCACCTAATCAGGAAAAGGAAGAACCAGAAAAACTGTTCTTGTGAAATTCCCATTGCAATACTGCTGATAAAAGTTGTTCAGATAAGCTCCAGATAACCATCCAAGCTTATAAGTGCTCACCTGCACCATCTCCAGCTGGGTTTGAGGTTCAGTCATCACTAATGAAAAGATGTGATTGAAAGCAAAAGAAGAGATGAAATGCCCTCTCCTCTAAAGCAGGAGCTATCACTCACTGTAACAAAACATTGCAGATAACACTGCTGGCCACTCTCCTCTGGCCTTTGCCTCAGCACCAACAACACAGAGTGAGCTTTCTTATTGATCCCACTCCTAAAAAGGAAAGTAATTATTTTTTATCATAACTTGCCAATAATTATTCATTTATGTCTTGGTAAAAGAGGATCACGAAATTCCACTACGATGGAGGAAGTTCAAGGCTTTACAATGTGCCATGAAATCTCGTGCAGAAATTATGTCCTGTGAAATGTTTGGCCATGGAAAGTTCAAGTGTCACCCAGCTGTAATTATAGCCTTGGTTTCTGAGAGGTTTATAATTCAGCAGCAGAGATGGTGCCAGCATGAACTCAGCCTGCTGCACGGGGTAGGATTCTAAATATTGCTCTTCCAGGCTTGTTCCCAAGGATGTTTGGGAGCTTTTCTGTTTGCTTGTTGTGTNTTTTTTTTTTTTTTTTTTAATGTCAGCTACTTTGCTTTATTGTTTGGTCTCGTAGAAAGCCCTCTAAAGAAAATTGTAGGTATTTTAATCTGGTCTGTATCACACCTCCAAGAGATGAATTAAAAATTATTTAGTGTCTTGTAGCCACCTTTGTGCCTTTAGGTATCAAAGATTTGGGTCCATGGTATAAATGCAGATTTCTAGCTGTTTCCTTAAAAAAAAAATCCAATTCTTGGCCTGCTTGTGGGTTGTGCTTCAGGCAGAGCTTCCCACAGCACTGTGCCCTACAGACTGCTGCATTTCCTTCCCTGAATCACTGGGCTTGGGGATTTGTCGTAGAAAGGACTCCCCAAACTCTCTGATGGGGAGGAGTGCATCCTCCAAAACCTGCTGGGAGTCTTTAGCCACGAAGGGACTGCACAAAGTCTGGAAGCTGGGATGAGGAGTTAATTATTGCCATCTTCATTCCCTCCATGGCATTTAGCTCCTGGAAGAGCCTTGCTCCACACCAGTGTGATGGGAAACTGAAATTCTGTCCTTCTGTAGTGCCTGTGCTCTCAAGCACTGGGCACTGAGCAGCTGTGATGGAAAGCCTTGAAAACCTTTCTGTCTGAGCAGACACCATGGAAATTCTTCAAAAGCTCTGGATTAATATTTCTCTTGTTAATTATCTGGTGTAAATGATACCTGTGAGTGCGAATGTTTGCTTTATTTTGTTGTGGGGTTTTGGTCCCTTTTCCTGATTTTTTACATTCTGGCAGAGATGCTGCTGCATGGGAGTGCAAAGGTTTTGTGCAGCCTTTGTCTTCTCCTGTTAACCTGCTTCTCCTTGCAACAGCTCTGCCTTCAGTATGAGGTTAGAGGTGTTCTCAGTGGTGTTTGGAATGACTGGATCCCCAAGAATTGCTCTGAGAGAAGAGAATAAGCAGACTGCAGCAGATCTGTAGGGGAACCAGTTACACAGGCAGCAGATTTCTGGACTACTGAGTTTCTAAACCCCTCCAGCCTCTTTATTAAAGTGATCTGGGGAAAAATAAAATCTCTATTTATGCTTCTTCTTACATTTTGGCCACTAGTACGAGTATTCAATAACCAAGACCTAGACTGTGTCTATATATACTGGGTATTGTTTGTTTGTTTTAATGTCTGAATGCAAACTTTTTTGAATATCATGAATTTCTAGAACAAAGCTGGGCTGCAGAACTTCAGAATAATTCCAAGTACAATACAATTTATGTAGCAAAAATAGTGTAAATATTTAGACTTTACCCGCCCAAGTGAAAGAGCAGAAACAAATTATCAGCAGACATTTTAGGTATGTTCTAACCTCCAGCACTCAGTTTTGGGAATGCAATATTTCAAGAATTTGTTGATTGGTTAATGCAGAGAGACATACATTAGATTAATGTCACAGCTTGTGTTCAGAAATACACATCACAAAAAATAACTACAAGTGTTTCTTCAGACTCCTGGATTCTTGTGCCAAAAAGAGAATATGGAAGTGGATCTGGGCAGGAAATGACATCTTATCCCGTGAAAAATGTCATTCTTTACAAATGTTCTCACTCTATTTTAGTGTAAACTCTTGAACCTCAGTGTTCTGTGTATCAAAAAGGAGCCAAATCACCAGATATCACTTCTTGAGATACTGGATATTTAAGAGACAAGCCTCACAGAAAATTCTCATTTTTGTTATGGCACAACCTGGTGATTTCCAAAGCAGCACAAAGTCAAATTCTGTATTTGAAGCAAATGTGATGGTTTCTCCAGGGAAAAGCAGATAGTTATTTTTAAATTTAGGAGAAGATTCATTAATTTCTGAAAGTTTGTTCACGTTGAGAAGCCCAGCCCATGGCAAAGCACTGAAACAGCAAAAAATACTCCTGGTTTTCAACTGAAAAGTGGCAGCACCTTTAGCAACACTGGACAGTGAACACATACAGAGAATTCCAAGGTGTGCTTTGAGAGGAGAGGAGCAGATGGATGGAAAGTTCATGTTGGAGTTCAGATGCTGCTGTGTCTGGGGCTGATCAGTGGCACAGGCACAGAAATTACCCCTCACTTTTGGTAAAAACTGGTAAAAACTGATGTCGAGGAGGAGAATGCAGCAGGAATTCTCCCTGTGACTCAGCAGCTGTGGCCTCAAGTAAAAGAAACTGGAAGAGGTGCCCAAGGTGCTGTTACAAGAAAGAAGGGATGAATGGCCTCTCTTTCTGGCACTAGAAAATCTGATGTGGTGCAGGGTAAAGAAATTAAAGCAATAAGAGAAATAACCCTGCAGAACAGTTCAGGGTCTATTCCAGGAAAGAAGAATTGGCACCAAACAATGATGATAACAAAAATCAGTAAATCTGAACTGGCTATCAGTAATTTTAGATTGGAGATTAACAGAGATTTCCTAGTCACAAGGACAATTTTGGAAGAGCTTTCAGTCAGGGACCATAGTGGAGCAGAACTCCAGCTTTTTGCAATAAAAAGTGCTGTGCATTGGCTTGGCAATTTTCACAAGCAAGACTTTGCTTCAGCTGTGTCCAGTGGGACTTATTGTTAAACTGCAGTTCAGATTTGATTATTTTCCTTCTTGCTCTGAAGAATCAATGTAAGTATTAAAGTTTAGTGAATAGCTTTACATAGAATCAAGTAGTTTTAAAATGAGATTTGCTTCACTATCTGATTTACAGCTCTTCTACTTAGGTGAGGTACTAGCAATATTGCAGGTAATACTCCTTCTAAAAGAGATTAGTGGAGCTTTAATTACAAGTGAAGAATGCATACCTGAAAATACTCACTGAATTTTATTTCACTTCTATTGTTATGTCTTCATTATTGCTGACCAAGAGGCACCCATTGAATACAAAATGCCATAATCAGCATAAAGATGAACTGAAGACTTTCATGCACTATATTATTAATGGAAGTTAGGAGTAAGATTGCAACTAAAATAGACCTCCTGAAAACTTCATTAGTTCTTTAATTTGTCTGGGAAATAAATTATCTGATTTAATATGTATGGTAAAAGTAGGTCTGGAAATACCCCAAATAATTTGCAAGGCTATTTGATAAAAAATGTGCTACCTATGATTTTTAGTGGTAGAGCAGAACTGAAAATGGTTCTACACCATGTGTTTCATTAAAAATCTCGCATTTTTCAACATGAATGTAGCAGTTTATGATTATATAGTAAAATGTGTGGGAGGACACACAAAGCTTTTCATGACACTTAACCCAGCCCTGGGCACTGGTCCAGTTTCCAGTGCAAATTACAACCATTCCAATATAAATCATCTCTTAAAATCTTCAGAGCTCTTGTGGTAACTGCAAGTCTCTTGGACGCCAGGACAGATTTCCCCTTTGTCCACATTCCTGCAGTGGATCCTTTCTGGGCTGCAGCAGCTGTTGCAGGGGATTCTTTTTTCCACCAGAAAAAATCAGAAGTGGGAATAAATCATCAGAAAGTTGAGTTGCATTGATAACTCTCTTCAGCTTAGAAGATGCTCACACAGATGTGTGTCAGCCTGGCCTAGTGCCAGGTCATCACTCACAGAGGCAGACAGCAGTTCTGTAAAAAAACTAAAAAGAATCATCTCACAGTATCTGCTACCTGAATAGAAGAATTCTCAGATGCTTACTATAGTAAGCTTTGAAAAAAGCCCTGATATTTTAATGGCAGTAGCAGTCAGTCAGATGTGGCTTCACATTCTTCTTCTTCTGTGTTATGTGGAAGCTTCCTGTGTCCCTTGGTTAAGTTCCTTTACAGGGATGAGCACAATCCATAGGGCCTAAGATACCCTCAGTGGTAAAGCAGCCAACTGCTCTGGTTAAAAGAGGGATGCAATTACAAAATTCCTATATTTTATTCTGGACTGCAGCTGTCTCTGTAGGAAACTCCCAAACATGCACTGGTAATTATAACTCATGATAGCCAGAATGAATTTTTGGGAGCTGCATGATCAACCAGAAGTTAACACTGGTACTAGGAACACAACATCCCATCCAGCTGCTGTTGTCTTCTGGGAAGGAAATCCACATCCCATCCCATCTGTTGGTGCCTTTTGGGGAGAGCATCACCAGAAGACAGTGAGTCAGGAACAGGCAAGTTGTATCTCAAGCTTTTAGTTGTAGGCAAATTTCTACCAGAACAAGTTTGAAGTTATCCTGTAAAAACCAGCTTGACTCTAATACCCAAATATGGATGATTATTTCATCCAGAGTCCTTTCAGATAAAGGTCAATGATACATTTTGCACATTCTTTAGTTTGTCAGAATTCATTGCCATTTTTTTTTCCTTCCCCTCAATTTTGCCGACGATTCAAGCTCGGTCATTTTTCACATTAAGGGAAGAAAGAGGTGAGGGACTGAATCTATTCAACAATATTAATGTTTGTCCCATGGGATAGCTTTTATATTATAAAGTGGATATTGACTCTCATGGAGGTGAATATTAAGGTTTATCAACCCTTGAGGTATGTATTGACCAAGACAAACTAGAGGTCACTGCAACATCAAGAGTAAATAAATCTTAATGCTGTCAAAACGGAAAATCAATATGCATATTTTTCCACTTATTTTGAATGTCATTGAACTACCCGGAAATATCTCAATTGTGTACCTGAATTTCAAGATAATGGTCTTTTTATTACTGTGAGTAATAAAAGCCACCTAAAGACAAGTCAGAGGTTGGGCAGGGGTTCAGCAAAACACTGCCTACTCTTTTTCCTTTCTGAATAAGTCAGGACAAGGACTCTACTTCCTTCAAAATGTCTAATTTTTTTATTTAACCTGTATTAAAGGAAATTACTCATCTGTGCTGATTTTCAAGCCAAAAGTAAACTCTTTTCCGGGGCTAACTCACTGGTTGTCAGAAACCCTGTTCACACCACAGCTTGCAGTGACAAAAAGCTGCATTGTGCCATTGCACTGGCCTGGCTCTTCTTCAGGTGAATAAAATCTGAGGTATGCTGCTGAGATGTAGCTGTGATTTTGGAGTCCTGTTTAGCAATGCATTATTGTAGACTTTCCTTGACGTAGTTTTGCTTTTGTTGCACTCTGAGGTAATCTAAGGCACTCTGTAGTTTTGTGTATGTATATGGCAGGACACTATTGAAAAGCCATTGGCAGCACTCCTTCAGAATCCTGAGCAAACAGGAAGATGGATTCAGTTCTTACTATGCAACCAAGTTCCAAGTTGTAAATTATAATCCAAGCTGAAAATAAAATGCAGCTGTATGAGTAGACAAATAGATGCAGAAAGGCAATGGTTTATCTTAAATAACATTTACTGCTTATTTAAAGTCCAGTGAGTCAAAAAGGGTGAGCCAAATAAATCCATTTAACATGCTTTTAAGCTCTCGTGTGAGTAATTGCGTGAGGGAGAAAAAGGGATCGGGGAAGGGGAAGCAGAGGAAAGATGACCCTGACTAAAAAATGAGCTTTGCTAGTTTAAAAGGTTAACTAGAAAAAGAGCAGCTGCTTCAGGTAACGGTGTGTAGGTTCATGATTGAGGATTTCAGGCTGATGGTAAACCATGCTGACAGAAATTGAAGGTTAGCTGCACACGGCTGACAGGAGATTTGGGCTTGGCCCAGAATTAAAAGAGAATGGGAGGTGGGGGAGAGACTTGAGAAAGATTGTTTGCTGGGTTATTTTGAATGAAAGCATAGAACTTAGCTCACGAACTGAGCTGGCATTATCCCATCACACAGCTTCTAATAATATGGTTTTGCTGTCAGCTGGTTTTGTTTTTAAGTGCATACAACTTTAAAGAGGCAAATTCCAGGAAAAATTTCCCAAGGTCAGGAGACCTGAAGTTCGCCTGTGCTTTTGCAAACACCTATGCACATGCTGCACTTTCTGGCTGTGGACTTTGCCAGCCAGAACTCTCCATCCTCTATCTGAATCTCAGTGACCTTGTTGCAACAGCATCTGCTGCTCGAGAGAAGGAGCTGCTGAAGTTAAGTCTATGTGCTTGACATCTGGAGTGTTTGCTGCTTGGAACCTGAGGCTAAAAGTTCACTGAAAGTAAAAAATGAGCAGGTCTGACCTTAATTTGGAGCCCAGTGAATCAAAAAGCAGTTTTCAATCAGGCCTTTGGCACTGAAGGATTATTTGCACCTCTGCAGTCGGAGCTCTGGGGCTGCTCCAAGGAAGGCATGGCTGGCCTTTCAGCTCACGCAGTTGCCTCCCTACTCCTTCTTTGTGGCAGCACTGTTGCTTCTCTGACCTTGCAATAGATGCTCACAGAGCTAAAGAGGTGGTAGAATGAGTGCAGTATAACTAGGGAATTGTTTTCTGCTGGTAGGGCCCTGTCCTCACCCAAAGACAGAAAATGCTGACCAGGAGAAGCCTCAAGAGTGCACACACAGTTTGGGAAGTGCCCCCAAGGCACAGATGGAGCCACATCAGTCAGGCACGGACCTGAGCTGCTGCTGGTCCCAGCACACCCTCCTGCTCAGCCCTTCTTGCCCTCACCAGGGTTACTCAGCACAAGGGAGCCCACCCAGCTCCCAATCCACTGGTAGCCAAAAGGGGCTGGGAGGGAAGAATGGGATCATTGCTTTTGTCATGGTGGGTTTAAGTGGAAGTGCACAGCGGTCATGGGCCCCAGGGGATGCCTGGATGACAGGTAAGGGACATCCCATGGTGCTAATGCACAAGTTTACTTTAGTGCAGCAGCAGCTCCTTGAGAGCTTGCTGTGGGGTGACCCCACTTGCTCACACTGGTGCTGAAGGAAGGAAAAGAAACCCCCAGCCCCAGCTCCTACTGCTCTCTCTAAGCCATGCTAGATTCTTTCAGCTAAGAGCCATGTATCCAGTTATTTACACCATTTAAATACAAACCAAGTCTATATTTTCCCCTCTGTGTATATTTTTTTTTCCAATTACAGCCTTCTGCTACAAAGAACAAGCCACATCTCCCTGGACTTAAGAAGAACCTTTTGAATTGGGAGAACTTATTTTTAAAGCCAAGTAATAAGTTTGTCAATCACTTCTTTATTATCAGTCACTCTCTGATGAACAACATTCAGACTTTAATATCAGCAAAGAGACAATCTGAGGAATGAATGCTCAAGTAATAACATGTAGGAGTTTTTATGGCCTGCCTCTGTTTCTGAAGTGTATACACAATGGCCTAATTTAACACCAGTGAATGTAACAAATTCCCTTTGGCAACTGCAGCATATGGGAATTACTTTTTATGCTTTTCTTGAAGTGCACAAAACTCCCATTAGCATCACATGTTACATATTGGGGGGTGGAGGGAGAAGCCCCTTTATCTGTGTTAGACTTGGGGTGTGATTTTTTTTGTTTGGGGTTTCTAGGGCAGTCCTACCTGCTTCTAGGCTGATTGGTATGGATAACTCTATTGAAACAAATCCCATGGCTTCATTGTTGCACTGCAATGGTTGTTAGAGGAAAATATTCCTTCTAAAATTTGTACTTGGCTATTTTTAGAGTTCAGGCTCTCAACCACTTTTTTAGCAGCTGATTAAAACAGTCTTTTGTGGTAACATCTTCTTTCAAGGTTTAAAATAGGGATCTGTCCATTGCAGCTCTTCTATGCAGTTCAAGAACAGAGCCTGAAATATCTGCATAATTAAGCAGGACCTCCAGAGAGCCTTGGAGGTGTCCTGGCTTTGTTTTGTTGAACTAGATACAAGACAGAGTTCTTTCTGCTGAGTTCAAAAGTTGGCCTAATAATCTATAGGAAACTACTTTGTTGCTTGGATTGCAACTCACTGAAATTTTCCGTAGGTTATATTTTCATTAGTGGGGGATTTTTGATCTGAATACATAACAAGTGGACAAGGGGCATCATTGTGGCTCAGTACTCTTCTCACTTTTGGATGTTTTTCGGTGTTATCTAACCTGAGAGAGACTCTGAGGGTATTTTCTGAATAAATGAAGGAAAAAAACATTATTTGTTTCTTGTGAATAGGATGATATAAAATTTAAAGTATATTTTCTTAGATTTTCACACGCTGCATTATTCAGAGGCAGGAAAACATCTCCAGTGCCTCCACCTTTTCTGTAAGTTCCGAGCTGAAACAGGTTTGACCCAGGTAGATGCAACTGCTCTCTGATATCAATACATCCCTACCATGCTTCAAGTTTCAATTTAGTCTGCTCATGCACATTTAAGAGAGTATCAGAAGTTATTTAATAACCTGGGGCCATCTGCATGAAAATTGGCAAAATAATTTTGCAGAAAGGGTGTTAAGTTGATGACAGACTGATGGCACTGGGTTCTCACACGGTACCTATTTCATCTGTGGGTTTAGTGGCTTCTGAATCTGGTTTCAAAGCTTTAGTGAAAATATGCACAGAGGGCATATCTGTATTTCTTTTAGAAATTACGATCCTGACGTAGAAATTGCTACTCCAGAGGAGGTTTAGTGAAAGAAACATTAGAGGTTTGAAGACCGAGTCCAGGAGCATCACAAATTTGAATTGTGAAAAGCATCTATCTTTGCTGTCATGGGCCTTTCACAGGAATCATTTAAAAAATGAGATTCTGTTCATGGGAATTAAAGATCCATAGAGTTTTTCAAAGGACCAGGAGCAGAGCATCACATTCTCTGGCCATGATTTTCTCTTCATTAACTACTTGGCAGTGTGCTAAACATCCAGAGGTCGAATTCAGCCTTGCAGAATCGGGGCAGTTGTTATCGCCTATTTAACTGTAACACGATTTGAAGCTCACAATTCTTGTGGGGTTTTTTCTCCTTAATTTCTTTCGTCATGTATTCAAATTAGAGGGCAATTATATTCTTTTGAACTGTATACAAGTTAATGTTGAGGGTGTGGGTTGACCTCTTGTCCAAAACCAGTAATTGTCTCCATATGCAATCAAATTGTGAATATGCAGAGTAAGGGCTGCTGCAGTAGTTAACATAATTCTGGCTTTATGGACAATTTTGTAAGGCTTTTCCAGGCTCTCTCTGTATTTTTAATGTGCCTTTAGCAATGCAAGTCTGATCAAAGGGAATCATTTGTGCCTGTTTCTAAATGGTTGGCAAGAATTTTAACAGATATTTTGAGTAATAATTAATTAGGGATATGGTATGATAATTACTACAGAAACATAGGTCTCTTATTTAAATAGGATAATAATCATTGCTACAGTGAAAGACTTGTTTGGATTATTCAGAGAATCTCATTTCTCAAATACAAATTTGTTTTATGGAATTAAAAAAGTAACAAATGATTTTCAAACCTTCTATTGTCAGAGCATTTCATTTTAGTGCTTAGTTTTTGTAATCTTATCTTTTTATTTTGGAGTTTCTCATTTGTTTCCCACATTCCCATGCGGAATAAGTATCCAATTTTCTACTTTTTGCCCTCACAATAATTCCAGTACGTGTTTGGTGTTGTTTCAATGACTCTGTTTAGATCTTGAGCAAAAAACAAGCTCCTAAGAGAGTTTCTTTTTTCCAAGAACAACAGATTGTGTAACTGAAATTTTCAATTTCTTTTTCTGTTCTTGATTCCCAGTGTAAAGTCCAAATCTGGTTACTAGTCAAAACATTTTTGGTGAGTTATAGTGGTACATTATATGCATTTCCCTATTGTAAATAAGGCATTATTATAATAATGAG
>VZUA01082169.1:29346-51471 GCA_013401035.1 Horornis vulcanius | reverse complement strand
TAATTTCAGTAATTGGTATTCCGTTAATATACTGGTTTTTTGAAGGATGGATAACATAAGGTGTTTGATTTGACTAGCTGTGTTCCTTATGCTTGTATCCTACCTCACATATCTAGACACAAAGGAATGCAGTATTATGCAAATCAAAACAGTGTCACTGAACACTGTCCCTGGTTACTTGGAAGTAATTTTGTTATTAAAAAAGAAATTGCAGGTCACAAATTTGTTAGTGGTTCTGAACAGATTCAATGAGCTGATGGCTTCAGATAATATGTTCTGTCATACTGTGTCAGTATTGTTGTTTTTCATTATTNACAAGTTATGACATGCAGTGTAAGAGAACGGGAGAACTTAGTAGCAGTATCAGTAGTGGTAACTTCATTGTGTTAGAATGAAACCATCTTATCCTAAAAAGCTTTTTCTTTACTATGTTGGGAAGACAAGCTGAAAATGTAAAACAGCTTTCTTCTTGATCACAGCACCTTGAAATAGTCTGGTTTGGAACAGCTGGCTTTTTNTACTATTCAGCAAAATTAAATTCTTGTAAACTAAAGATATTTTGAAGAAGAGAAGAGTTTTTAATCCTTATTTAATAAAATAATAATGTGTTTATTTAAAACAAAGATATTTTGGGGGGTTGGCTTTTGTTGGGTGTTTTTATAGCCGTACCTATNTTTAATTATCTTTGCTATAATATCTACTGTTTAGGTGATGAAGAAACAACAGTGGGTTCAAGCATGTGCTTGGGTGAAAAATGGAGTATTAGAGATGGGTTACTGATTTGAAAGGTGCTGGAGATCAGTAAAGAGTAGGGAATCAGCAGAAAAATGAGGTAGGAATGCAGTTTCTTGATATGAGATGACCTATGATAGGAATGTTCTACTCAAGATGAAAGCTGAGATGGGGAAAACTAAGTTGGTGATGATTATATTATTTATTAAAGAGAGGATATCTTGCTTTTTCTGATTTGGAGGAAAATATGTGAGAACATGCATAGAATTGAGACTAATGCCAGGAATGTTTGTGCAAAGAGGGCGATGGCTACTGCTGAGGGCAAATGTCATTAGTAAGGAATTTGGAATAGTTTGGCAGAAGAGGATTCTAACCTCTATAGGTAGGAAGTAGGGCAGCGTTCATTTATGTGCTAAACTAAAATTGGAGCCAAAGAGATCAAGGCATAAGCCATTGGGAAACAAGAGCTTTCAAAGCTGCCTAATAGCAGCAGCCTGCACAGGTCCACATTGCAGATAGCAGCATTTAAGCACTGGAATGATGTTTCCTACAGTGCCTCTCATTAAATCTTTCAATGTGACCTCTTTTCTTAGCAGCATTTTGTGAAACCCTGATTATCTGGTCTTCCTTACTAATATCAGTATACTTTCTTAGCAGGCTGGGATGATTCTCCCCTGCCTTCACGTCCAGATGTCCTGTTCTACAGGACAGTGTGAGTCCTGTGCCCAGTCATTGCTGCTTTTCATTCCTTTCAGTGGGCTCCAAGCCAGCCAGGTTTGCGACATGGGCTCTTTGCTGAGAGGGTGCTTAGTCACTGAATGGCCTCCTCGGGGAAGCAGTCACAGAACAACAAGCCTGACAGAATTCAGGAGTGTCTGAATGACACTCTTGGTCATTAAGTTCATTTTTAGGTAGACCTGTGAAGAGCAGGGAGTTGGACCTGATGATCCTTATGATTTCTTTCCAACTCAAGATAATATGTCTTCCTAAATGCAGCTGTTGTGCTGCTTGTTTCACAGGCATTAAGCTGTAAAGCAAAAGCAGTCCTTGGACTGCAGGGTGTATTGAAAAAGGTGTGGACAGGTTTGGTAATTCACGAGAGAAGTTGTAGTTGAACTGCTGCTACAATTTGATACCTCATTTTACCTACATCTAGTGAACCAAGTTCCTTCCAGGGTTATAGGTAATAGAACTTCTCCAAAATTAGGAAGGTGTCCTCCAGAATCTGGCCTGTGTTATCCAGTGAAATGGCAAGTAAGGACTTCCCTGAAACATAAGTAGCCAGGTATGTGTTCCCAAATACACTTTGTTTTGTAAGTCAAAAGGAGGAATAATCTGGAGAGATTTAGGCAGAAATTTCCATTCACTCGTTCTTATTCCTGATATTAGGGAAGAAACAAGTCTTTGGTAGGAATGTGAAAGAAAATGAAGATTATTGCAGAAGGGAAGATCAAGTTTTGCCAAACCATTTTCTGTACTCATGGAAAGAACAGGAAAAGTTACTCAGGAAATATGTATCACTTCAGCAACATTTAATGATTATGTATTTGGGTGCTATCCTGATAAATGTGTGATAGTGGGCTATGGGATATTACATTAATTCTCCATGGGATAGTATTTAATCTCTGTAAAGATCTAAAAATTAATTTTCATCTGAAACTGTTCTATTACTTTTATTGTTTATCTTTCTATAACTGTTATTTAATATCTGGTCAGCGTCCATTGCCTGTTTTCAACTTTTGCATTTAAGCAAAATATGGAAGTGAGAGATGGCCATGACACAGAATTGCTGTCATTTAGTGCAGTCATATTTATTTTAGATGAAATATTTGATGTAACGTGAGAACACTTTAAATCCATACTTAATTCATCACTATGTTCAAAACTTGTGACTTTGTCATCTTAGTTGCTGTGCTGTTTGATACTGAATTTGGAACATTGCTTTATTTTTTGTTGTCTTCTGTTTATGCAAGAAAAAGAAGTACTTAGTACTGTAGCCATCCCTGCTTAGGACCCACCATCTTATTTAAATTCAAGACTAATGGGGACTTCTAAATAATTGTTAAAGTATCTGGATTGTCCCATTTTGTTTTAAAGGCAAAAAATAGCCCCAGTGTTCCTCAGTTAAAATTTCTGGGAGGTCTGGAGGGCTTTTCACAGTGGATCCCCTGTTTAAATCTCTGCATTCAGTGTTTCTGTTAATGAAGTGTGATGTTACTGATAGCCATTACCTCTGCTAGACATAGGGAGATGCTAAAGCTCACATCATTTTCTGTAGTCTTTCAGCCACATTTTTCCATTCCTCTGTTGTGTTAATTTCAAAAGGAGTGGGAGTTTCATCTCTGCCAGGAAATTACTTTAAATCTTTAAATCTTTTTCTTATGAGCCTTTTGCTTTTATGTGTAATTTTTCTGTCATGGTCTTGATATCAAAAGGCATTTTGATGTTTTGTTGTGTTGGGGTTTTTTTTTAACCACATAAATTCAGACCTTTGGACATCTTAAGTTGTTCAGTTCCCCTGCAGGCATTCTGTCCAGGTGTTCTGCTATTTCTAGCCAATGACTGTACAACAGGATAGTAACCTGTGTCCAGGCCTCCTGGGAAATACTTCTAGGAGGTGAGTGGTCAGAGTGGCTTCTGCCAGGACTCGGGTGACTTCTGGAACACTGAAGATCTGCTGTATTCTGACTATCCCCTGTACACCTGCATGCAGACTCATCCTTACTCTTGCAAGTTTTACCACACATTCCATCATGAGAGCTCATGGGGGTCCTGTGGCCCACTGACATGACACAGTGTGGTGGGTTTTTTGATAACCTTCTCCTGTGCTTGGCAGTAGCCAACTACTGCTAAACTACCAACTGCAGTAAAAGCAGTGTAACATTTTCATGGGAGTGCAGGCCAACTCAGTTGAAGAAAGCATTAGTTAGTGTATGCACAGTGGGTGAGCTTTGAGAGACACCAGCATTCTACTTGGGTTTTCTGTCATTTGGTATCTGCTGCTGATACATTCCCGCAGCTGAAAGGTGCTGAAATGCTGAGAGGAGTGAGAATCCAGAACATGGCAGCTTTGTGTATGGCAAGGGGAACTCTCCTGTCTCATGTGCCACAGAGAAATACAACCATGTAGGAACTGCTGTTATTAAAGTAACAGATGTGTGTATTTGCTTCCTTTTTGCCATTTCTGCTGTTAGTCTTCTGAAACATCTGATATTTTAATTTTCTATAGAGCAGAAACTGAAATGCAACAGTTTTGTCATGTGTACATTTGTAAGAGAGGTCATATTGGGAGTATGTGCTGAAAAACCCAGGTGTCCCATGGTCTTGGCTTCTGTGCACGGCTGTGGCAATGTTTATTTGTGAGAACTCCAGTGCCTGCTGAGTTGTGCCACTTTATTTTTCCTCTTACACATTTACATTTTTAATGTGCTGAAAAAGGTTTCAAAACAAGGTTTCAAGACTTAAGCATAGTATATTGTTTCTCTTATTTGAACTATGGTTCTTACTTTTCTTCATACAGTGTAGACTGCTATGGAAATAGTGACCAGGAAGAGGAGAGCTACCAAACTAGGGAGAAATCCTCATGGGAGAGTGGAGTTCACTGTTGATCTACACAACAGGCAGCATCTGAGTTCAATAAAACATTGGCAGTAGCCATGGAAAACTCCTCAGAAGGAAAACGTCATGTGCTAAAAAATAAAATAATTGGCACATACCCTGTTATCTATTTGGGATTCTTGTATCTTTTATACTTTTCTGTTTCTTGTGATGTTTCTGCCGTGTTCCTGTCCACTTTTTCTACTGCTCCTTTGTGTTAGTCGTGTCTCATGACACAAATGCAAATAAGGAAAACCAAGCTTATCTTAAGAAAAAGACTGACTAAAACTCCTAAATTCTGCCTGCTTTGTCATCAGCAGGTCCTTTCTGATCTTTTCTGTATGTTCCTGGGCCCACAGGGCTTTGATGAACAGCAGTGATTAAAAACAGCCCCCGAGAACAAAGGTTCATCCCCCTGCATCACTGGAACATGTACCTATTTGCACAGATCTGCTGCGGCTGAGAGCCAGAACTCTGGAAGAGGAAAACTCATAAATGAAAAATGATGGAATGGAGCAAGGGAGTAAATATAATTTTCAAACCCTATGAGAATATCACAGGAAAAAAAAAAAAGGAAATTCACATGGTCTTTTCAAGTAATGCAGTGAATTTGACATTGGTGGTGTTCGGGTGACTTATTGAGAAAGTGTCTCTATAAATAAAAAATCAAAAGTATTTCAATCCTCTGGAAAGGGGAGTAAGTTCATTGAACACTGCATGGACCGTCACATGGTGACCAAGTCACACAACACTTTCTCTGCTGAAGGGAAGCAGTATAAGTTCATGTTACTGAAAGAAAACGGGTAATGGATTTGGATTCTGGCAATGGGGTATCAATTCTCTCAACTTACTGAGCTTGTGTCCAAGGGGGCCCTTTGCCCAGTCAGGATGCGTGGTTAGATGATTTCCTGCTGAGGTGGAGCAAGGAAGCCAAGACAGGAGCATGCAGTTAGAGATACATAACAGTCATTGGTCAAAATTATTTTGCCAGTCAAAGATTTAAATATGCAATAGTGGTTGAAGCTGTGAGATGAAGATGTGATTCCTGGGATGGGAAGAAGCTACAAGCTAAACTCCACCCTGGGCTGGTCCAGGTGGTAATCCATAAAGTGTCTCAATCCAGGCCAGCCATATTTGAATTAGATAAAAGAGGGAATGAATATTTTGGCTGCTCATACTAAAACATGGGTTGGGTTTTTTTTCTCTTACACCTGTAGATAGCCCAGCTCTTGGCTTAGGAGGTATCAGTCAGCCAGAGGGGTAGAAACAGTGGTTGGGTGAGTGGACTCGGAGAGCAGCAGTTCAAGGGCTACTCTGCCTCAATGCCAGTAACGACTGTCTGGGATCTATCCTGGGATGTGCTGTGTTTAATGCCTTTATCAGTGACCTGGAGGAGATGGCAGAGTTCCCGGGTGACAGAACATGGAAGGGGGCAGTCAGCATGCTGGCATACAGAGAATTCCCCTACAGATTCCCCTAGAATCCCTGGGGAAATGGGACCACCTCATGAAGTTGAATAAACACCCATGGGAAATCCAGCCCCTGCACAGGAAGAACCCTTGACCATGATGTAAGGCTGGGCACTGACGAGTTTGGGCAGCAGATCTGTTGAAAATTAGCTGGGGGAGTTAGTTTTAATACATCATAGTAGGATGTATTAATAGGAGCAAAGCGAGTGGGCAATTAGTGGGTGGTGATTATCACCTCTACCCATCTGGATACTGTGCTCAGGTTTGGCACCCTGAAACCTGATTAATTCCTGTGAGTTCAGTGGAGAGCTGCCACGATGGTCAGGCCCAGAGCACAGGGAAGGCTGGCAGAGCTGGGCTTTCAGCATAGCTTTGGAAGGAGAGCAAAGAAGGGCAGCCTGCTGACACTGGCAGGGAGGGTACTGAGATGATGGACCCACAGCAACACGTGGTGGGAAGAAGAGAGAGTCAGACATTGAACCTGGGTGTAAGGCTGGATGCAGGGAGAAGCTTATAAAGACAAACTTACCAGAATGGGATCAGTAAGGCATGGGATCGGGTTGCCCAAGGAGAATATACTCTCTCATGTAGATTTTCAAGAACCAGCTGTGTAAAGCCCTGAGCAAACTTGGCCTCACCTCATGCCTGACCCTACTTTGAACTAGATTTTGGCCTACGGACCTTCTGAGGCCCTTTTCAGCCTGAATTATCGTATGACCCCATTCCTTTAACAGTACAGCTTTAGAAGTGGAAATTGTGAAATAGGACAAGTTTCCCTGGCTTGACAAATTTAGGTCACTCTATTATAGCATTCAATTTTTTTTTCTGTCTGCCATTTAGCATCACTGCTGGTGAGTGTTATTATATTAGAAGATAAATGCAAAACAAATAGATTGGTTTTTCTTAATTTTTTAGATGTGGGTTCAAAATAGTTTCTCATACATTTGTGATACAGATATATTGCTATGCCTGCATGTTTGCAGGAAGCTTGAAGTCAGACTTTCACTTCTAGCTGATTTCTAGTTATCACTACCAGGAACATATGCATTGTTATGCTAATACAGCTTGGATGGATGGATGGATGGATGGATGGATGGATGATTATTATTTTTGAGTCATGTAGTATAGTCAAGGCTAGTATGGCCATGGGCCATATTCATGGTTCTCCTAATCCACTGAGTACTAAATTCAAATCTTAAGATACTGTGGTGGACTATTGATCTGGATAAGTAAGGAACTGCTTCAACATAGTCAGGCTTGTTTGAAGAATTTTAAATTATTTTGGTATGGTAAGATGGATATTCCTCAGTGAACAATTGCCAGCACTGAAGATAGACTTGGGTTGCTGGAGACAGATTTGAGGAATTGCACATCTGTTGGGATAGCCAACAGGTGCAGCACTTTGTGCAGCAGTTTCTGGGCCATGCTTCAAAATCTTTTGGGTATTCTGGAAGTTTATCCTAGGATTGAGAGAGGACTCTCAGAGACATCTGAGGAGCATCAGTGTGCTGCTGCTGCTGCTGCTGCATGTGAGGATGCTGCAAACTCAAACAGGTCTGGCCTGTTCCTGAAGAAAGAGGGCTCTGAGCTACTGTTCACTGATTCCTGCCTGAAGTGGACACAGGCCTTTTCAGTGTGTATTGGGCAGCCCTGCAGAAGCACTGCCTGGCTGGGAACATGGCTCCCCATAGCAGCAGGCGGTGCAGGACAGAGGCAGGGGCCTCGCTGTGAGCAGCAGACACGTGCCCTGCCATGGTGAGGATGTGCCACAGAGCACAGACCCCAGTGTTGGTCAGTGGCCCCTGTGACATCAGCAGCCTCAGCCTGAGTGCAGCTCCACAGGGCTGGGGCTGCGGAATGCTGAGGACCTCTCACCAAGGCTGAGGACATGGGCCTTTGTGCCTGGGAGGGTCCATGTCGCCAATTAGCAGAGCTCTGGGAGGATGAAAGTGGCTGTGCATCATCAGTGATGACAAGGAAGATCCACCAGATCTTCTCCAGGACCCTGCAGGTGCAAAAGCCTGAAAGCCCCAAAAGCTCCACTTGAGCTACAGGCGGAGTCTGTTGGGTGGGAAAGCTGGACTCCCATTATGGCAAAGGCTGGTGTCTTCCTGGGCCTGGAAGTACGGCTCCTGCCCCCTGCAGATCTGCTCCCAGGGAAGGGATTCACTCCAGCAGCAAACCAGAAGCTGGAGATTCCCTCCAGTGCATCTCTGTACCTCAGCTGGTAGCTCTGGGAAAAAGCAGATAATGGCAGCAGTGGAAGACTAACTGCTGACCCAAGCTGGTATCTAGGGAGGCTGCTGTGGTCTTAGATTGTGCTTTTCCTTGTGGGCACCAACAATGTGCCTTGGAGACTAGGAGTGACAGAAGAGGAAACAGGGACCCACCATCAAGCTGTCAGTTTTATTAGGTTGTCAAACAAATGGAATCAGGTGAAAAAGGGGGGCTGAAAGGGGCCAATTTTGAGAAAAGAAGAGCTTTATGGACAAAAATCTGTGGCCTCTACTGGGAAACAGAAACACTTGCATGCCTCTCTGAAGTGCTGATCCACTGATACATACAGCATAAGAAGCAAACAGCAGAAACTGAAGATCTGCATGCAGTTGCAAGGCTGTCATCCAGTTCAGATCACAGAGGTTTGGTGAGGTAGCTCACATAACTGGAATGCCACCATGGATGCATCAAAGCTCTTCAGGGAGGTTGGAACAGGAGGGTGAGGAGAGGGACCTGCCCTGTACATGAGCGCAGTGGGGGTGCATAGAGGTCTCTGTGGGATGGAGGAGGAGCCAGCTGAGGGTTTAGATTAGAAGGCAGGCCAAGGAGTGACGTGAGTGTCTGATACAGACTGCCTTCTCAAGAAGCAGACAACTGAAGTCTGGTCCCTGGGGGTATTTTAGCCTCCAGAGGTTCTTTGCTGCTTCCAACTGTGGGTTTGCATTATTATGTCTGCCTTCTAGGTAACTGCAATGAAAATATCAGCCATGGGAGCAAAGCCCTGAAGAATTATGTAAGAAGCTGAGTGTTATTGCTGCAGTTGAAGGAAGACACTCTAGATGATTTATCTCACTGCAGGAGGACCAAAGACTATGGATATGTGTAGCTTGGCCACGCCTCATGTGCTACATTCTTCCTCTTTTAATGGAGATGGTTTTGGCTACTGCAATGTGCCTGGCTGCTTATAGCAGAGAGACCAGGTTGGACCTTGACCTTTCTATCCTAGAAAGACAAAATTTTAGCCCTTACATCTTGAACAGAAACACTGCATTGCCTTCTCTCCAGTGGGCTTTTTCATCCCCCTCAACTGGACAAGTTAAAGAGCCCAATTGCAGAGCTCTTCTGCGGGCAAGAACTGGAGAGAAAAGGGTGATAGAACAGCTTCTACCTCATTGCAAAAAGGTTTTATTTAACACATGGTTTGTTTTGTCACCCAGTTCTCTCCTATAGCACTAGAGACTCCCAAGAGTTATTCATGAGTAAACAGGGTGTTTTATAAAGTGGGCACATTACTGTAACCAGGACTGTTTTATTAATGTTACATTAATGCGGTATACCACAGGGATAAGTCTGTGTGTCCCTTCATCATAGAACTTATCTACTGAAGAAAAAACAAGCCAAAACAAACCCAACGGGCCTTTTCCTGTGTTCTGTATGTAATAGTTATTGGCAAGGATTTTAACTCTCATTCCTGCAAGGATGGCTTAGGGTTTCTTTTAGGATGTGGGATATGCCTCTGTGTGTGATGTGAATAGCCAAAACCAGGTCAAGCAGAGGAGTTCATAACTGGACTGGAATTTGTTGTGGGGAGAGGCTGAGATCAAGGAATGGAAAAGTGGCTGTACTGTACAAGAGAGACAGACTGCCTCCAGGAGTGGCCAGAAATGGGTATCTATGGGCGAAAAAGAACAGGATAAAAATATACAGTAACTCCCCCAGACATCACTGTTGCTGTGAACTATTTTCAGTCCACAGGATTTCCTGAGCTAGTTGTGGTTTAACTGTTTAAGAACTTTCAAGGATCTCTCTTCCAACTCCAGCTTCCCTTTCAGCCCACCAAAGCTATGCATGCAGGGTGCTCCCTGGCAAGCAACTACTGTGTGAACTGCTTCTGATGTGTTTCTGAATCCAGTTCCTGCTGCTTTCATTTGACCATACCTAGTTCTGGTGGCAGAGAATGTTGAATGGTCAGCCCTTGACCACACTTTATGATGCTCAGACATTGATTTCAGTTACCTCTGGTTTGGGATTCTTTTGAAGACTATAAGGAAGCCATTCCATGTCTTACATTTAACAAATGATAGCAAGGATAATCAAACTTCCCAAGTTCTGTTGTTTCTTTTTGACATGAGAAGACTGGCACTGTCCTCAGTTTTCATATAGTGATGGTTCTTTATTTCTTCTTATAATTCCTACCACTGGGTTTTCTTCTGTGAGCACTGAACTTCTATTTTAATGAAAGCATCTACCAAAATGTCAAAGCCTTGCTCAGGAAGGGTAACAGTCAGTGGAGAGTGTATCTAGAAAATTCCCTAGCTACGGGGGAAATTTAGTTCTTCCAGCAAGGACTGCAATCCTTTACCTTACCCAAATAAAGCTTAAATGGCAGAAAACATGAGGAGAAGAGACAGTACTTCCTCAAACCTTTATTTCCTTTAAATGCTATATGCTCTTTGTCTAGGACAGCTGAGCCCTCTTGCTTAGGACCATGAACATTGCACTGGTCACAGTGTAACAGAAGCTGTAGGTGAGCCAGTATTTCATTATCCAAACCCAGGATAGAATTTCTTCATCTGAAACTGTTCAGTTTCCTCTTAACATGTATTCTTAACCTCCCTGATCCTATTAAATACTCCCAAATTTCTCAGTAGCTCTATTACTTTGCTTATATGCAAACTTTTACAAAATGTTGTATGTCAAAGTTTACTTAGGCCTTCAGAAGTGTCTGCCATGACAGCTGCATTTGCCACTTGACTATCAGCCTGGAATTTCTGTAGGTAACTACTTCTTAATAATTTTTTTTCTGCTATTAAAAAATTACCAGTTTTGCAATCCAACCTTTTGCACACACCAAACTCCGTAAGACAGATTTTTTTTGTTTACAGCAGGATGAGAAAACTGTCCAAGATAAATTTGTAATTCATTGGAACAGTGGTCTGGTTTTCATTCTTTCAATAAGGAAAGGGTGTACATTTCTCAGTTGTATGACCAGTATAGTATTTGATTAACTTAGTAGCTGGTAATTAGTTAGCAGCACATAAAGAATGACCATAATACTCTGTTAGTCTGCTACTAAACAGTCAAAAACTTCAACAGTGTAGGCCTGTAACACCTGAAGAGGAAAGACCTCACTCGTAGTGCCACTCTGTTAGCAGGAGCTCCCAGTGCTTACAAACTGCTCGTTAAAAGCAAGCAGATTTTTTTTTTTTTTTTTGGTGGCTGACTTCAAAATTTATGGTCAGCCCTGGAACATTTGATTTTTTAACTTGTGTTTCCCTTAGCCTGTGGTGCTGTTGTCTCTTTATGCTTCTTTGTCTCTCTGTTCCATGTTGTGTTGGCATTGAATGTGAATGAGCTTCACAGCCTTGATTTTATATTTTCCTGAGTAAATATATAATTCTAAAGGTTCTTCNCAAGCAGTTTTTTTTTTTTTTTTTTGGTGGCTGACTTCAAAATTTATGGTCAGCCCTGGAACATTTGATTTTTTAACTTGTGTTTCCCTTAGCCTGTGGTGCTGTTGTCTCTTTATGCTTCTTTGTCTCTCTGTTCCATGTTGTGTTGGCATTGAATGTGAATGAGCTTCACAGCCTTGATTTTATATTTTCCTGAGTAAATATATAATTCTAAAGGTTCTTCAGAAACAGGCCTGATTGTGTGAATGACTTAGGAGGCAGCTGAATGTGATCAACAATGAAAAAGGTGCCAACCCTCCCACACACAGATTTCATGTTGCTGTGAACAATGCCTGAATGTCTCCATGATTCTGTTGGGTAAGATGATGTCATCCTGGCTTTTTTCTTGCTTACATTGGTACAGATGCGCACATCGGACTTTGAGAGACTCAAAAAACTTCATGCTGTGATCAGTGACAGAAAGACAGAGTCAAAATGGCTCAAAATATTTTGGTAGTCTCTCTAAGGTTGAATAAACCCTCACACTGGGATATCCTGTGGCTTATGATGAGAGGGATCCCGGGAGCCAACTCACGGTGGCCTGATCTGGGCAGCTGCGGGCCAGCCTGGGGTGTCCCACTCACAGCTGCTGTCCCGAGATGGCAGCAGAAGGTTGCTCCCAAGCAAGGGAGAGATGTAAAAGGACGTCTACACCTTGCTGCTTCCTCACCTGAACAAGAGCCCCTTTGGGCTGAGCTCTGGACAGGCACAGGCAGAGGTGCTGGGGTGATGGCTCTGCGCACGCTGCCTGAGCAGCTGTTCCCCATCTCCTCTGGGGGAAAGGGGCTCTGGGCCAGGCAGAAACGCCCTCCTGCAGCCTGGGTCGGGCCTGCAGACTCCGGCTGGTCTCTGCCGAGTTGACCCATCCACGCTGCAACTGCACTGAAAATTATCTGCTTCTGCAAGATTTATATATTTTAATTAGCATGGTCTGATGAGTGGGTACAAATAAGCACATTCTCAAAGTAGTTTCTGCTACTGTTTTGAACCTCTGTGTCCATTAACCCAGGACTGTCAACATGTATTAGGTTTGATGCTGTTTCCAGTGTTGTTTTATATTCATGTTGATGCTGTACATGTATTGAATAATTTTTTTTTTTAATCTAGGAAATTAATGTTATTGTTGTGAGCAACAAATAGGCTGTTTGAAAAGACTAAGGCTGAATTATCAGTGTGGCCAGTGGGCGTTAACAGGAACTGCTTTCTTTGTTATTTTAATCCAGTGACATTGCTGATAAGGGGCTTTGAGTCAGGAGAAGAAAGCAGGTTCGGTGCCTCTGCTTTATAGGCAGGCATTCTTTCTGAACTGTGCATTACGGGTCATAATAAACAATTTAAAAGCACAATATACAGACAAGACAAAAATATCCAATCATCTGATAATAATTTGGATTGCAGTGCAGTCATTTAAAACTTGTATACTTTCAGGAAAAAGTAGTTGTAGATGCTACAGAATCTATATGAAAAAAGGGGCTACAGGGCAAGTTGGGGTATGTGCATAATGGTTTTAAATATAAAAACAGTGTGGCAATAAATTTGAATGCTGCTCGGTAGAATAAGTACCCAGGGGGGTGTGGAAGAAAGCTGAAGGGAGCAAAAATTCCTGGACACTCCTGTAAGAAGCTGATGAAAGAAGAAGGATTACTTAAAATAATTTAAATATTGACTTGTGCTCTTAGTAATTTCCATTTGACTTAGTGGAAGTTCCTTTTTATCCAGATTTTAGTCAAACCATCCATGCACATTGTTATGCTGAAGAAAGATTATTTTCTCAAAGACAATGTTTACAGTTTGCAAGATGATCAAACAGATGGTTTAAATTTGTTCTGATACTCTGTGTTTTTTCACAGTCTCTTTGTAAGTTAAATAAACTTGAAAATGATCTGTCTAGAACAGTGTCATTTCCCAGATGACATAGCTGCTTGAGGACATGCCTGTCTTCTCTCTCCGAAGAGATAATCCTCATATTCAGTAAATAGCAATGACTGTGGTTCCCTGCTATTTCAGGACTTTTGCTTCTCTCTCTGCTCTCCAAAATGAGCCCATGACCTCACTGCCGCATATCGTAGCTTCTAAAAGAGGTCCTTCATTATCCATTGTCCATAGACATTGTCCGTGTCCTTTTCTGTTCCTTGTTCTGTTCCTGTTAGTAACCCTGACTGATCCAGTATAGATCCCTGTCTTGCATGACAAGAGGGAGCTGGGAAAAAGCAGGACAGCATGAAAGAGGTGATATTCCCAGTGTGCCAGAAGTGATATTCCCAGCATGCAGCTATTCAGAAGCGCAGACATTTCCTTTTAGCATCCCTCCAATTGTTCAAAGTCTCTTTTTCCTTGCTGGCAAAGCACCCACTGAAGCCCACAAATGATAGCCATGTGGGTCGTCTTCCAGTGGCCTGAACGTGTCACTGTTTGTCCTGTGTGTTACAGGCTGACGCTGCTTTCTGAACTAGCTCGACTTTGTTTAGCCCGGCTGGTTTCAGTCCTCGGTAGCAGGCAGTACAGCAGCCTCTGGTCTGCCTCTTATGCAGTGAATGCAGTTAACAAAGATCTTTTGATGTGCTCAGGGAAGCCTTGATAATGAAGGAGCTCTAGAAATTGTATTTGTGCATGACAAAACAGCGGGGGGGAAAAAAGTTATTTCTTCCTTCCCCCATCCCCCCTCCCGATTTTGGGACAAGGCTTCAAATTCAGCCTCCATTAGCTGTGCACATTGCTGGCACCATTTCAATGATATATGTCTGTTGCCTTTGTGAAGGATGAGAATCTACCCCTGGACCTACCTTAGCAAGGAGTTTGGCAAGGTGCTGGACTAATTCCTTTCCATATTTAATTTAAGCAGAGCAGAATTAGATTGTAATTGGACACCTTTGAACTCTTCGGAGTTGTTGTCTCTAAATCATTGTTAGTATAGCAAATAGTCCTTCAAACCAATGTAAAGACCAGCCAAGAATATAAATTTAGTGGCTCTTTATCTTCTTCGCCTGGCATGGAAATGCAGTGTCAGAAAAGTGTGTAACTACACAGAACCTGAAACTTCCTCTTTCTTTCCTCTCCACATCTTTTATTTCTTTTTTCCAAGAAAAGTGACTGCTGTTGGTATAGAGATCTTTTCTTCTTCTTCTTCCTCCTCTCCACATTTTAATTTCTGACTGAATAAGAATCTTTGTTCTTTTCTCATACATATACCACTGACAAGTAGAATTAAATAGCATTGAGACAGAAATTTCTTTGCTGCTTTTAGCAGCAGCAGAACAGTCAAAATGGTGGAGCTTGTATTTGTCCCTTTTCTATTTTTAGAAAAGGCCTCAGCAATCAGATCCTTCTGAGCCAAGGTAGTTTGGGTAGTCAGTTTTAATGAGACCAGGGTAACAGGAGGTAACCATGGTAAGTCTAATGTGGACATTATTTATCTCATGCTAAATTGTAATTTGCTATTAGCTCTGCGTAGAGCACGTTTGTGGGCATAGCTGACACCATGGTGGTTTGAAAAAGTCAATAGGCAATTTTTTTTTCATTTTTAGGATAATGTTTGCAGTAAGAAAATCAGGGTACATTTTTTGTAAGCACCTTTTTTTTAGATGGCATATTTTTTACAAACTTTTGTGCCTCTATGATCTAGGAATTCAGGCTCTGCAAGCAGGTTTGGACATAATACTGTCTGCTCATGGAGACAGCAGAGCCTGGGAGTGCTGTGAGGAAAAGGAAATATTGGGTTGTAGCCGTCTTCTTTAGGTTATATTCTAGTGTAATTTTCTGCCTCCCTGAATGAGCAATATAGTTAATCTTTCAGAAGGCAGAGATGATGTAAAACTTGTTTTGGTGATATCCCTGTTACATTAGCCTGGATTTCCAGATGAAAAATCATGTTTCCAGGTCACAAATACGGTTCTAGTGCGCACATAGATAGAAGAAAATTATCCAGTGAAAATGTCATTTAATCCAGAGAGGGAATGAAAACAAATATATAAACATTTAAATTATAGAATCATAAAATTCTAAGGGCTGGAAGGGACCTTAAAGATCATCCCATCCCAACCCCCCCTGCCATGGGCAAGGGCACTTCTCACTTTGACCAGGTTGCTCAAGGCCTTATCTCAACCTGGCCTTGAATACTGCCAGGGTTGGGGCATCCACAACCTCCCTGAGCAAATAGTTCCAGTGTCTCACCACCCTCACAGTAAAACATTTCTTCCTAATATCTAACTTAATTTCCCCCTCTTTCAGTGTGTTATTCCTGGTCCTTTCACTATAGTTCTTGACGAAGAGTCCCTCTCCAGCTTCCCTGTAGCACCCTTCAGGTACTGGAAGGTTGCTGTGAGATTTCCTCACAACCTTCTCTTCTGCAGGCTGAACAGCCCCAACTTTCCCAGCCATATATTTTGGTGTTTCAGTCAGCTTATTCCTCTCAGCAATAAGCAGAAACCTCATAGTACTCATGGAGAAAGTAAAGGGAAAAGATCCAAGCCTCTCTTGCTCTCTAGAAGGGTACGGCCTGCCAGAGCTCCCTGGCAAAGGTGAGCCCTGCAGGGATCGTGCCCTGTGTACACATGTCCTGGGCTATAACGTGCTAGATCTCCCAACACGTGTGTGCGTCATCTTTTTTGTTCAACACCCAACACCTCCCATTTTTGTCCTGTAACAAGTAACTTGTCACTGGGAATTTATTATTTACACTTTTGTGCTCCAAGATGGGCAAATGTGCAGTAGCAGATGAGGGTTTCTGGTGTAATCTGATGTGACAGGGGAGTGAAGAGGTGTGGCGACAGCCATTAGCTAGACCTCCAGTTAGAGAAATGTTTGCCGGAGCTGGGTTTTTTCCTCTTGTTTTTACAAACAATCAAGGGATCTGCTAAATGCGCTCAAGGACCTATACAGGAATGGAAATTAAGCAGAATTTTGATGTAAAACCTCTCAGAAACAGATTTTTTTTTTCCAGGTAAATGTTCAAGAGCTTAATGTTAGTCTAGAGCAGGTTTGGTGTGCTGAGGATTCCTGAAGAGCAGCGGGGTTTTCAGCGAGGTGAGGAGACACTGCATGAGGGGTCTGCGGACAAAAGGGGGACTGCACCAGCGTCAGGAGGGGAAAGTGGGGGAAAATCCCAGAAAGAAGTGTAAACTATGGCTTGAAGGGACGAACGGGCAACTTCACGTGATAAAGGTGCATTTGAGGTAAAACTGCAAATCCCTGGATAAAAGCAGCTCGGATTGCTCTGTGGCTGTAAGGTGGTTTCAGGGGGCTGCTGGTCGCAGCGGACATCGCCGGTACCGAGCAGACAACGACGACGCTGGCCAGGGACGTGGCAGTCCCGTGTGGCCGCAGGCCGGTGCGCTGCCTTATTCCCAAGGGAAAGGGAAAAGAGAAAGGGAAAAGAGAATGCGGCGGTGTGGCGACGGCCCTGAGCGCGGCGCGGCCCCCNGCCGGGCCGGGCCGGGCCGGGCCGGTCCGAGCCGAGGCGCAGCGCCCCGCAGAGCGGGGTGACTGGGCCTGGCTATTGCCCTCTGAACCTGCCGAACCATCAGTACCTGGCACATTGCCTTTAAGTTAATGGCTTTGGCTTTTAGAGCTGTTCTGCTTTCCTTAATAACGTTGAGGTGAGGGGTGCTGTAGAGTGAGTGATATTTGTTTCCATTTTGTTTCCTCAGAAAGCAAACAACGTACTCAAAACTGATTGGAAAAACATAACGTTGCATGAGAATTTATACACACACGCACTCATACACAAAAGGGAATTTGCAGGTAAATTAGTTTATACTACAAAGATGTTACCCAGTACAGCTATACAACATGTCACATCTCTATTTGGCATTATAACATCCAAGCACATTATTTCCGTGAAAAAATAAAACCCGAAAGCTGTTGCTGTAAATTGCTTCTAGTTGCTCTTCGAAGTAGAAGCCTTTTTCATAATTTTTTTCCTTCTGTTTACTGGCTTTATATTTTTCTCCTTGTTTTTGCTTCTTTTTTCATAATACCGTAGAGGGAAAAAAGTCAAGTGTACGTGACTTTCCAAGGGCTGCTTTTCACACTAGAAAGAGAACCTATTAAGTACAGTATTTCCCAAGAAAATATTGTGAGCAACTATGTTTCAGAAAATGAGCAGCCCAACCTAGGCTTGGAAAGAACTTGTCCATTCTTCACATTGTCTTTCCCAGTGCGACTGAAACATCAGTTTCAGCTTTACACCACAGAAATACACTCCCTGATTTTGGCAGGGAAGTCACCCTCCCATTGTACAGACACTGGTAAGACAATGTTCCTCGGTTTTGACTTTGTGTTTAGCGACACAAGTTGTTGAGATATCAAGGAAGTGCCGTAAAAATGGTCCAACATCTAGGAAAGACATCTTATAGTACAAGATCTACAGAGCAAAACTTATGCAGATCTTTGGAATGATGAAAGATGTACACATCAAAGTTTATGAGTTTGGAGGGGGGTTTTTTTTCAGTTTTGGTGATGTAGCTGAAAGTTAATGTACCTCCCACAGCTTGAGTGTGGCCAGGAAGTGAGACATCCATATGAAGGCCATGAGCAGGGCACAAATTCTCTATTTGTACCAGTGGCATGGTTTGAGAAGCTTGCTAATAGTTTTCATCTTCTGTAAGTATTCCCATGAATGGGCTATCAAGGGAAGAGAGAAGAGCTAATTACCCTGACTTCATCTGCCCAATTTCCTCCCTGGTTAAATAGGGTTGACAAATGCCTTACATGGAGATTAAAGCTACTTTGTCATGGAAAATTGTAATTAGGGCTGATCATCTAGTTCTGTAGAAGCTCTAGTCAGCCTGGTAGTAGCTCCAAAGAGCCCAGTAGGTGTTTGATTCGGCATGAATGGCAGAACCCTGCATATTGTGATAAATCTGACAGGCCTTTTAGCTGGTTGAAAATAAACCCCAATAATGGCTAGATGTTTAGCTGGTTAAAAAGCAATGGCTGGACGTTGGTCACTTACTTACCTGTCAGAAGCAGTCTTGAGAAGGCAATATTTTCATATTACTTTTCTACCTTTCTGGCCTATTTTTACCAATGAATTTAAGAAAGATGGAACTGAGTGAGGAATATGAATTCTGTAGGGTCAGAAGTTAGCTTTTCCAGAGCAGTACTACATAAAAGAAAAATGAAAGTATCTTTTTGTCCCCCCGTTGGTTTTTTTTTTTGTTGTTTGTTTTTTGTTTGTTTGTTTGTTTGTTTGTTTGTTTTTGGTTTTTTTTTTTAAGGAGCATTAGAGCCAGTGCTGGGCTCACCCATGATGGCAGGTAGTGTTGGAATGGACCTGACCCCAGGCCTGTACCTGCCGTGGGGTTGCATTCCTCACCTCATTACCTGTGCTCTGTGAGCTGCCTTCCAGCACTGCAACAGGCTTTTCATGAAGGACCCCTCAAATTCTAGTCTTTAGTAGGGCTGTGACCCAGGAGGAAGATTAGTTTATCATTTAAAGGTTCCCAGGTTAAGCTTGGCTACTTTCTATCCAGGTATGTGTCACAGCAGAGCTCTGGGGTGCAGCACTCATCAGGGTATTTTGTGGAGACAGGATTGCCCATCTCTTTTGGGCTAGGGCTGACTGTCCTTTTTCTTTTCCTAGCAGCACTTATGAAAGGACTGGTTGAATTGGTCTCTGCCTTTCAGACAAACATTTAGCAGAAGAACACCTGCACCTGCCCAGTGTCATCTTTCTTTTAAAAGATGTCTGGAGTCTTCTGTTCCCTTGTCCAGGGCTGCATCACAGGATGACTGTCAGCAGGGAAGACACCCACAGCATGCAGAAAGCTTGGGCAAGAGAGGTGACATGAGAGGACTGGCAAACCTGACAGCACTCACAAACTGCAAATGCATTTCCCACATCTCCAGCACTTTAAAGCCGAGGTCTGGTCTCAAGTGTGTCAGCAACAGCCTCATCACCACCAAATACTGAGTTCTGTGTTCAGTGTGCTCTTACATAGGCAGCAGCAGTGCTCCTTTTGTTACAGCAGCGATGCTGATGATGCCAGGGTGCTGCTCAGGCACTGCTCTGCTGGGACTTCCTATGTCCTTTTCAGAGGTGTTTCTTAGCAGGATCTGACTCCTTGTTCCACAGCAAGTGTGTCTCTGTTGTTCCCAGACACATGACCTTTTATTTGTATGCATTGATTTTCAATTAAATTTGAGCTGCTTCTGTCCACCTCTGGCTTTGAGCAAGATGACAGTACAGGATAGGCCTAATGCCCATTGATTAAAAGGAAAAAAAAAACAAACGAGTAAAATCACTTTTAAACTAGATTGCAGTGGCTCCTGAATTCACTAGGAATAAAGTCCACATTAAAAATGAAGCTCCTATGGAAGCTAAAATGAACCCGTCAGATGGCTCCTTTGTATCAATTCTATCTTCTCAGTATAAAAGTCAAGAAAATAAGCAGGAGTTATGTTTTAGGCTTCCATGCAGAAAGACAAGGAGTGCAATCTCTCTCATTTTCCTTCTGATTAAGTTATTCTGTTCAAGATGTGATGTGGAGCCAGCTTACAGCAAAGCAATTTCATTTCTCAGAGAGATGAGAACACAGAGGAGGGACCATCAGAGTGGCAAGGTACCAAGTAAGACATATCAAGTATCAAATAGAACATAGGCTCCTCCACCTCCTGTGTGCTACTCCTGCCAAAGTGAAATGGGATCGTGTTGAAACACTGAAATACACTGACCCTTTAAGCCCCAGATTGTATCCTGAGGAGACTACACCTCAGACAGACATGTGAGTCCTCCTCAGCATGCCAGGGCTCAGGGTTTTAAAGCATGGTGTAATTCTAAGATCAGCACGTTTCCTTAAGGAGTACAGGTCTGTGCTGTCTTGTTAAGGAGCCACAAGAGTTGATGTAATGTTATTCTTTAATGAAGTTCAAGGGTGAAAAAGGGCAATTGGGATGGGATGACGACAAGAAATAACATGAGCAGCAGATGTGACCTTCCAGGCCAACCAGGCTGACTGGGTGAGAGCTTGCAGGGGCACAAAAATGTTCACGTTAGACGAGGCTTTTCTTCAGACTGCTGAAGAGCTGTTTACTTGTTCTGCTGATTGCCTCTGGCCAATTTTAATCCTGAGAGTATGCCTGCCGTGTTCTCTGCTTTGATCTCTTTCCTTCTGACTCAAAACACAAAGATGTTATTAAGATAAATTAGTAAAGACAGCTCAGGAACTGGGTGGGAAATGCTGATCATCATCTCCCCTGGAGATAAAGTAATCCCCATGCTCAATCAATTCAGAGTATGTAACAGCCCTGAACAACTCCTTTGAAACATGGGAGAAACAATGGTGCTCTATGAATCAATTGCATTTGGCCTAATTATAGAAGAACTTTGAATAGGACTACTTAGAAATAAACTGGAGGGAGTGCTAGAAATGTGCAGTGCTGAACAGGCACATAGAGTACATGGTTACATGGGCTGAGTAACCTGTGTGCTATAACATTAAATACCCTCTCTCTGTGCAGCCCTGGTTTCATTAACTGTCATAGGAAAAGGAGTGGACGTGCTCTGAAAAAAAAAAAAAAAGGCTATACAAACTTTAGTAAAGAAAAACACATGAGAGTGTCTGAATCATATGACACTTTTTCCATTTGAGAGCAGCCCTTAGGAATTGTTTGGTTTTGGGCAAAATGAATGGAAGTTGCAGTTTGGCTTTATGTGCTTTTAGAGTGTCTGTGCTGAGATGACAGACCCTTTTGGGGGCACCTAGGTTAAGCAGGTTAACTTGAGCAACTGAAGATGACAAATACCCTAAAAAAAGAAGATAAGTTGAAGAATTATTTTGAAGAGAGAGAAGATAAATAGCATCAGGCTATTTAGGTAATAATTTCATTAAGAAAACTCTGACTTAGACTCATGATAGCATACAGCTATAATGCAAACCACTCATAACAACTACACTCCTCAGTAATTTCTACTTCTAGAATAATCACTTATAGAAAAAATCACCTATTGACATAATCTCTCGTAAATGGTATAGTAAAGAATTGCTAAAGGCATACTTCCTTTTGCAAAGATCAGCGTAAATCTAAGATACAAAATAATTAATGTGCAGTTGCTGTGAGTTTTATAATTTATGAAAGTTCATGGACATTTAACACTGCCTGCAACCTGAAGGACACATAGCAGCAGCATAAAGCACCAGTGCACATTGCAGAAAACAGAATGGGGTACTATCTCAGTGCTTACAGCAATATTCATAACTCTCCACTAGCCTGGCAGGGAGGCTAACCATGATAAACAAAATTTTGTGAGGTGGTTTGTTTGTTTTTTTTGGTGTGTGTGTGTTTTGTTCCCTGTGGTAACTCCAAGACTCCACTTATACTTGCAGGCCTAATGAGGAGTTGCTTTTCAAGTATCGGTGAGTAGATAACCTAAGCATACCTTTTGACAACTTGCGCCAGAGGGAGCAGTGAGGAGTAATTGTGACTATAGGCATCTCTGCATTCTTGTTTTAGAGCAAAATAAAAATGACAGTGTGATTGGGAGCTGGGATCAGTCAGGAGAGGGGCAGCCAAGGGTTTAAGGAAATCCTCCCTGGAAGTCCATTAAATTGGACGTGTTTGTGACCTTGAACCTTCAGTTAAACAAAGCTGAATTTTTGTTGGCTTCCAAGTTCTATTCAGCCTGGTCTAAAATGAAGAATAAGTGAAGTGAACAGAAA
>VZUA01082169.1:6157-18005 GCA_013401035.1 Horornis vulcanius | reverse complement strand
CCAGGGCAAACAGCTTTCTGAGTACTTCTGAAGCACGGTCAGCTGTCTTTAGTCTTTCTGTTGAATTTTGTTTCTTTAAATTTGTGCAGTCCCTAATCTTGGGAGTTTAAATAGACCAGGATCCTTTGGAAGTAAATCTCTGGGCAGCCTCCCAGACAACAAGGTAAAGTTGGGCAATGCTTATTTCTTTTGTTAACATGAAGGTGTGCCAAGAAAACAGTGATTCATTCTTTCACCCCAAACACTCTGTTGGTTGGGTTTCTTTCATTCAGTTGTGAAATAAAATCTCCTCCTCCTACAAAGCAGTACTAGCTCGACATTCAGGAAGAGTGGACAGAGTAGTCAGTGAATGTCGTAAATGGCTTAATTTCCATCAGTATTTTGAAAGTATTTTTTAAAGTCTGGTAAAATTGTTTGGTTTATGAGTTGGTTTTTAAAGTTGCCACTGTCAGTAGAGATCAGAGTGGGAAAACGAGCTTGAAGCACAGAACTGGCTTGAACCACAGAATCTGAAACAGAAACACGGCCTTGAAAGTTTTGATTGTTTATATTTAGGACTCCACATCATCCAATTGTAGTGAGGGAGGGCAGACACCTGCTTGGATTTCCTGCCAGATTTCCTTAAATATGAGAATAATTTTAGCTCTGGGAGTTTGGTTTGGGCCCATTTGCAGTTGCAAGAGTATACAGCTGTGGAAGAGCAGTGACAGGCAAGGGTTACATGGAGGAGTAATGATTCACAGCTACAGTGCAGGAATAGACAGGATGTTGGTAAGGTTGCTTAGCAGCTGTATTCCCACAGTCCAAGCTCTGCTCTGTTTCCACTGAGGATCTAATGTGTTTTCTGTTAAAGTAAGGCTGTTCATGGTGTAGGGGGATATATTTAAAGAGAGAAAAGCTTACTGGGATTTTCTTATAATTAAAGCACCATCACTGTCCACTTACTGCTATTGCTGATACTCAAATTGAAAGATGAACTGACCAGGTTAACCTGCCTTTGAACCAGTGCTTGTTACAAGAGACTGTGTCTCTCTTTTTGCTCTCACTGGAAGCCTTTCAATCTCATAGCCTTGCTGGGAAGACTGATGGCCAGGTCTGGGCCACCACATGCACTGATGTGACTAGATATGAGGTGCCTGGCAATCTCCACCTGAGCGAAGCATTTGCTGCTCTCTGTTGACCAATGCTCCTCATGACTCCTGCTTGACAGGTAGCCCACAGGGATCCTAAGCAGAGACATCTGTAGTGGATTCTGTCCCTGCAGCCCATCCTGTCCCTTCTGATTCCCCCTGCTGCTACTTGTCTAGCTGCTGCTCAATAGCCATAGTTCACAGGTACTGAGACAATTGGCACTGATCTAAACTACCAGTCTGTAAAATGAAATTACATATGCTGTAATGCATACATAATAATTAAATTACATAAACTACATTTACTGTATACTCCTGGTAGGAGCAGTTTCAGAAACTGTGGTGGTGGCTAGGCAGTTGTGGGGCTGGAATATATGCTGTCCATCCTGCAGCAGCTAAATTATGCAGCAGAATGGGAGGCTCCAAGAAAGGAATGAAGCAGATAACTGGGATGGAGATAGGTTTCAGTTTCCATGTTTGAAAACAGAGTTAGCAATACCAGCAGGAATTTTAGAGGTGGAAAACCATGTAATAAAACCAGATGTTATTATAGAACCTCACACATAAGCAGTATATAGGCTGAGAGTTAGAAAAAAGTTAGTGGTGAAGCTGCCGGCAAAAGTAAAGTTGTGTCTCCAGTTTTTCACGTGTACCTTTCAAGGTTCTGATATGTAACAGTTTTCTCTTTGTTTAAAATAAACTTTGTTCCCACATTGGCTCAGTGCATGTGTGTGAGTGCAACTTTAGTGGGCATGGAGGAGTCACAGAAAGGCAGTAGGGAGAGATGGACAGGTAAAACTTCTACTCTTGTTAATGATATTTTTCTACACTGCAATTCTAGCAATAAAGGTAATGGTTATCCTTCTTCTGTTGCCTGGCATAATGGGCTCTAGGGTATATAGAGCAAACAATGGTTCTCCAGGGGGCCTGGATACAGCTCATCCACAGCCTCGATTACTGCTCTGAATATTGCATATCCTCTTGTGTGGCATTGTATCTCAGTGTTCCTGTGCTGGCTGTGCATCACCTGGGCTTTTCCTCTTTATTTTGCCAGACACCATGCACCAGAGAATAGGTCTTACACATCCAAAAGTGATATGAGGAATGATGTTACTTCTTCCTTCAAAATTAAGAAAAGCCAAACCAGTGAACTACCTTTAAATCATGTAGGATGTAATTGCTCCCTCCTGTGCTTTTAGCTATCTCTTCTTCCACTATTGCTTGTAATCCATGCATGCTCTGGCCTGTGGGACCAGGAGAGGCTAGGGATGGGAGCATGGGCAGTGGATGTGTCTGTCTCTGTCTGTGTCATTGAACTCAAATTATGAGAGACATAGAACAGAGAGTGTTGCCTGCGCCTGGGATATCTGGAGGAAAAGACAGGTCTGATTAAAGATCTACCCATCCATTGCAGCACTCCAGTTGCACAAGTCATGCCACCAAATTTTTGTGATGGCAACTGTGTCTTCCTTCTGCACAGTGCTTTAACAGAAGATCTGCTTTTCCTCCCTGTGATCTTAGGTGCATGATCTCAGACATCAGCCACTAATGACTTGCTTTCAAGATGCTTGCCTTAATTTTCTGGTTTTGGATTCATATTTAATGCCAAGACATCTTTTATTCATTCACTATGTACACAAGTGGCTGTAAACAACTTCAACATTTTTCCCATGTCTCGAGAATTTGCTACTATTCTGTTATGGAAAAACTCTCTTCATCAGTGGTAATGGTCAGATTTCACTCAAATGCTGTTTTGACATGTTTGAATTTTTCCTTGCTAAAGGAAAATATTTGCTTGTTTATTATCAGCCATAAAGTCAAGGTTTTGCCATTCACAGAAAAAAATTGCTTATTATCATTGCAATTCTTTTTTTCCAAAGCCTGAGGAAAACAACTTGTAATGGAAATTAGCAATGCTATTACTGAAGAGGGGAGCAAAACATTTTCATTTTATCTGTCATATTAATAGTTACCGAGAAATGTCAGGTGACAAAGTAGAAAAAGTAGATAAAAATCAAGTCATGTTTTAATCTCAGTTAGTCTCTTGTAATGATGAACCAGAAGAGACCCTAATTATGCAGTTACATGACTTAAATAGTCTTGCTATTGCAGATAATTACATTTGCAACATGCCTTGAAAGTATTAGTGGAGTTATGGAGCTGATTCTAAAATAAATTTCTCATTTAATGCTTCTATACAGAGGCAGATACATCTCTGTTTGAAAATGTGAAATTAATATCTCAAGCATTGGTAACACCACTTTTTAAAGTTTAAGGTGATGTGTGCCTCAGAGGCTGTTCATGTCTGTCTTCACGTTTTATTCAGTTGGGAAAGCAAAAAAAGGAGAAGGCTTTCCTATGTCATCCCAAAATGAGGAGTTCATCTAGCAGATTTACCCAAAGAACATAGTGTTTTCAACAAAATTACAGTTTGTAGGGAGGACACTTCACATCTCTAGATTTCACTCAGAGCTTAGTAATTTCCATTCCAGGAATTAAGAAAACCGGATATAGTTTTATTTTGACCATAGCAGAGCAGCAGTTTTTTTCTTCAGTACTGTCTCACTAGGAACCTTCTGTCTTTTGTATATTGTAGAGATGATAGAAGTGCTAATGTGGGAAAATTTAAGCAAACGTTTTAGCTCTCACTCTTAAACACTCCTGACTATTTATCCATGTCTATCTTTATGGCTTGAAATTACAGCAATTTTTAAACAATTATTGAATTATATTTCTTTTTCTCAGAAATCTTTTGCCATTTAATCTGTGTATATTGTACAAAGAGATCTTGGAATGCCAAGTTTAATAGGAAACTCAGAAATATAACATGTAATAAATGTTAAAGTGCATAAGAAGTCATAGGACATCAACAGAACACAGTGGGATTCAATGAGAGGATCATCTTCTCAGCTGCTTCTCACATTATATGTTTTGTTTATCCTGGAAATCACTCACAGTCAAATTATGGACTTGTACCTAAGAATTAGTTAAAGGGGAAAAAGAATATTTTCAAAAAATGAGACTTCAAAATTGTCCCTTGTTGGTTGTACTTACAGGGACCTGAAAGATGCATCCTTATGCAAATGCTCTTTCTTTTATTTTATGAGGGTGGCAACACCTCTAACTTTTAGTGAATTCAGAAGCACACTTTGGTCTCATTTTCTGGCATGTCAAAGAGATGGGTCAAAGAATGAAACTGTGCACCATCTGTTTTACTACAGTAAACAGTGCTAGGAAAAGGTCATAATCTGTATAAATAGAATCATGGAATAGTTTGGGTTGGAAGGGACCTTTAAAGGTCATCTAGTCCAAGCCCTCTGAAGTTAGCAGGGACAACTAGATCATGCAGTCCTTGTGGCTCAGTGAGAAGAATAGATGCAATATCATTCCAACTGTTTTTCTTCCATGTTATGCTTTTCTTCACTGTGCCAAATGCCTGCAGGTAAAAGAAGGCAACAGCATTTCAGGGAAAGCCAGTGAGATTAAAAGGCCACCACACTCCTGCTGTCATGAGGATGATCCTTTGTCACCATATTCGCTCTCATTAGTAAAATGCTTCCTTGTTCTGTTGCTGTTCACTTACTCAAGCCTTTGAGCAAGCCAGCATGAGAGGCTGCACATCAGTATTCAAGGCACACCGTGACGTGAAGAATCTGGAAAGGGGGCTTGACTTGTTCCTTTCTAAATAGGATTGAAATTGCTGAGTATCTAGTTCTCACAGACCCCCTTTTTCCAAAGGGCCTCAAAGGGTTTCACAAAATGAACCATATTTAGGGGGCAGTAAACAGCTTGTGAAAGAAAAGTGAAGGATTAACCTTTGGCAAAGCCAGTGCTCTTGCTTTTCCCCCTGGGCAGCTCTCCCTCTCAGGCATGTACCCTGTCTTGTCTCACCAGGAGCTGTGGAAGGAGCCTGTTGCACCAAGGGCTGGGGTGGCAGGTGCTTTCCCGGGGGCTGTCTGCTATGTGGCTGTGCCAGTCCCTTATCCTGCTGGACTCTCCCCAGGGAGCAGGGCAGCCCAGGTCTCCCAAAACTGCCCTGCAGGCTTCCCGCATACCCAGCCACCATCTCTGCATTCCAAATCATTAGCAGGATCGCGTTCAGAACTGCGGGAGGCAGCAGCAGTTCTTTTTCAGTAGGGTGTGATGGATTTGCAGGAGGGGACCTGTGGCAGTTGGTGCTTGGCAAGTGCTGTGAGAGGCTGTGGGTCTAGCGACTCAGGGAAGCTATTAACAGTCTCTGTTGAGAAGCTTATATTGCCTCAATAACATGGATCATTAATTCTGCTTTTTAATCATTAAGAAAATGCCTTTGTTTGATGGAATGTTTGGGACAAAGTTAGATGTAAGAAACTTTCCTGCTTTTCTTACTCATGTAGCACTAGCTATTAATTAATTGACTAAGCTTTTAACTAACCTCTTTTTCATATTTTAAAGATGATAGAATGATTCTATTTGTATGTATACAAATTAGTTGCTGCTAAATCATTATTTTGAGTTATCTTGCTTTCTGAGCACTCTGTTGTCGGTTGATGAGAAACTCAGAGCAATAGAAATGTAATGCAAGCAAATTAAAGGAAGTATTATAGGGATCTACCCAAGGCATTTATCCTGTATAAATGCCAGTTCCTAATGAAGTCTTGAGGAAATAAGTGGAATTTATTCCTGCTAATATACATTATTTTCTCCTTTTTAAAAATGTTCACTACAAAATTAAGATGTCTTCTCCTTAAGTTCCCTGTCTCACTCTCTCTCTCTCAGTATAGTCTGTTGTTTGCTCAGTGCCATTTTCACTTGGTTGCCTCTCCTAAAAATCAAACAGGTAAATAATCAGTCTCTGGAACAGGTTGTGATTCATAAAGGAAATGAGCAGTGCATCGTGCACAAAAAATTCAGTGAATGGGTGAAAAATAAGATGTGCATCTCTCCGTTTTCCTACCACCACCCCATGCAATATAGGACGTAAATAGGTATTGGTGGCCAACCTACATCCTTATTTTGTCTTAGATGTATGTTGTTGTACAAGAGTCATCAACAGGAGCAGGATTTGCAGCTCCTCTCGAGGGTCTGCAGCAGCTGCTGTGGTGCTTTGCCCACAGAGGCAGAGCTGAAGCTCAGGCAGCTGAACCAGAGCACCAAGGGCTTGTGCCACAGTCTCTGCAGGCTGACTGCCACCAACAGCACTCTGTAGAACAAAGTGACTGTGTGTTTTTTCTGTCTGTTGCAAATGATGTTTACCACATCCAAAGGTGCACAAATGGCAGCTGCCTATTCCCAGAGTCAGGTGTCACCCCAAGCAGGTAGGAGTGAATGCCTCTCTGGAGATACCCTTTGCTTTCTGACCCAGTACAGGTTCCTTTTTCACGCCCTTGTTTCCCATTAGGCTGACAACACCTGCTCTACCACTGCCTGCTTCTCTCCTGGATCCCAGTCTGTTCCACTGAGGTCTCCCTTGTGCCAGATTAAAAAAAGTCTTCTATGTGTACTGGACACTGTACAGCTTTCCTGAAAGTGAACATCTTGCCTTTAGATAACTGAGGTTATTAATGCAGCAAATCAGTGCCAAATCAGTTTGTTATGTTCGGTGCCTTTTCATGCTACGTTCAATAAAATCTCACTGTGGTGGATTATTTCAGTAAAATCTTTGAGAGGTTTTTTATATCAACAAATCACAGAAAGCTTTTTAAGATTAAAATTAATATTATTGAGCTTTTTTTACTATCAGTATAACTCCTGAAGGTTTTTTAATCATAAAAAACCTTACCAATCCAGTTTCTAAACTTACTATGAGCCACAGAAAAGTAATAACCAAATTACAAGCAAGCAGTGGGTTTCAAAGAATGACTTACAAAATTGTTACTGTCTTAATAACCTGAAATGCTAAAAAACACCAATAATGTTGTGGTGAACCTTAAGGACAGACCCAGAGAATGCAAATTGTAGTGTTATAGACAGAAAATGTCTTAACAGGGACACAACTATTACAGGACAGGGATGAGTTTTGCTTGGCCTTTACTAAAGGCTCATGCTTTCCCCACAGTGTAAAATATCAAGAAGCACAATGATGAGTAAAATCCATTCATCTGGTTCATGATTCCTCACAACCTCAAAAATTGGACTTTATATTGCTGTTTTATCATGTTTAGTATAGATATGCCCCAGTGCTGACAGCAGTGCAAATGCAATTACAATGCATCTACATCTGCCATTGCCTGTTCTGCTGCTGCTCCTTGTTAGGCACTGTCTCAAGAGAGTCTGGTAATGTACAGTTTTTGATATGGTAAATGAAGTCATAAAATCACAGGATAGTTTAAATCAGAAGTGGGTCATCTAGATCAACCTTCACTCAACATAAATCCAACAGAATCAGGGGCTGCTGGGCCTCCTCTAATCAAGTTTTACATTTCTAAAGAGAAGGAATTTTTTTCCTGTTTAATTGGGATTTTCATTGGGTCCATTGCTCCTTGTCCCATCACCATCTGTCCCTGAGATGATTCATGCTCTTTCTTCAGCCTCTTAAGGCTGAACAAACCCAGCTCTCAGCCTCTCCTCAGCCAGTCCCTTGACCAGTTTGGTAACTCTTTACCAACATGCAATGAGCTTGATTGTGCTGTGAAGGAGGGAGATAAAACACTGCTGTGTAGGAGTGAGATTGGGAGGAGAGGTGGAGAAGAACTTACTTTTTCCAGGTTTCATAAAAATAGAGAGAAACTCTGGAAATGCTACATCCAGACTGGGGGTGGGTGCTGTGGCAATTGAATGAAGTAATTTCTCTGTTCTGCAAGGACACCACTTGTATCAACCTATGCCAAGGACTACTTAATTTGTTAAAAGCAAAAGAGAAGAGCTTGTAGAGTCCTCTTTGGCCTTAGAGCGTGGCTCAGAAAGGTCAGGAGTTCTTGAGACAGGGGTTCAGAGGGCAGGACGGATTGAGAGCTTTGAGGGATATGCACCCTGATTCACCAGTTTTGATGAAGCCTGAGAGGTTTGTGTACAGTCTTGGCTTGATGAATGAACCTGATTGCCCCAGGTGGGTAATAGAAATGGATGAGGATGTGCATGGACTGCTGGAAGACATAATCTAAAGTTGCTTTTGGCCTCTAAATTTCCCCTGTTCAAACACAACACCAAAAGGATCACCAGCACCAGGATTAGAGCCATGTAAGAGGGGAAATACCTCCTTGTCAAACTCATTTTGCTTGAGTCCAGCTACTGGGTTATGACACTGATGCTCAACATCCAGTTGTCTCAAAGAGGAAACATTTCTCCCATGGCCTCAGGTCAACTGCAGGTTAACTGGAGTCTTCAGTGCCCTTTGCTCTGCTCGCACAATTTACAGTGGTTCAGACTTTGTACTTTGCACTTCTAAGCCATCTGCTTTGATGGTGCTTTAAGGACAATACAGTCAAACCCATACTGGTAGGTAAACTTTATTTTGCCAGCTGAGATACTGCCTCTAACATGCCTGACATAAGTCATTCATAGACAAGGACCCAGCTACAGCCTGTGGGTTTGGACTTTCAGACAGACCTAACGCTAGTGGTTGACAGAGGTAGAAGTTCTTGGAATCTTGACCTGTGTTCCCCAGGTCCGTCACACACAGGTCCCCATCCTTTCTCTCCCTGCTCATCCTCCCTTCCAGGATGCCTCCAGCAGCATGTCAAAACTTTATGGTTTTTACTGTAAGGTAGCTGTAGATAAACATATTCCTGACACTTATCACTGCAGGGTGTTTAGGTGATTGAAGTGCTCTGCAATTCTTTGAGCTTCTGCCTGCCAGCTCTCAGCCCTGGTCCTGTGTTTGTGGCTGGTGCAGGAGAGAAGATGCCATCTTAATTCAGTGTGGGTGTTGCCTCAAGCTTTCTGTGTAATGCTGGCCATTTACTCCTAAAATCAGACTCTACTGTCCTTTTGCTTGCATGATTGTTGCACAGGTCTCCATGAGATGCAGCTGTCCTGTAAGAAGGACAGTGTGGTAAAGCTAACAGAGACTCTCCCAGGCTGAGAGATGGGGTAATGTCACCATGAATATCCCTGTTATTGGTTAGACTGACAATCTCTCTCACTTCATTTTTTTTTTAAGTACTGGTTGAGTACCCTTGATAATTCCAGTATCCATAACACTTTTGGGACAAGCCAAGCTACTACTGTGCTCTTAGTGCAGGACCACTGCTAGAGGAAGTGACCTCTTCCCCGTTTAGAAGCTCCATGGCATTTGACAGGGAATGAAGGGACAAAAAAAGATGCTCCAACTGACTTGCTATCAGTGCCTGCTGGTGTGTTTAAGTGGCAGTGCAGGCCCTCTGTATTTGGCATATTCACACATTCACCAGAATTGGTCTTTCTATGTGACTCAGGAAGAGTTATTTTAATTAAAGCATGTTGGTGAGGTTTGAGGTGTAAAATCTGACCATCAAAATGGAAGGATTATTTCCTTATCATTTACCTTGTGTGGGCTTCAGGGCATCTGGAACCTTAAGGGCCACATTTGGATTGCTGTCTATTTTAAATGGGAAACTTGCAGGCTTGCACTTCAGTAAAAATGACCCAGTTGTGCATTTCTCCTTTCACAACTAGCAGAACCACAGCTGCTCTATGCCTGTGTGAAGCACATTCCTNGTGAAAAAAAAAAGACTGATTTTGTTAAAGGGAAAGAATTCTTTATCAATTTTTCTTTCTCACTCTTCCCTAACTGTAACAGGTGCGTAGAGGTGAGAAAGGCCCATCCTTGCAATCACAGCAGGATGTTGGGATAGCTCCATGCTTTCCCTGGTAGATCCTGTACGCATGCCAAAGCATTGTGTAGTCTATTAGCTTGTGAAAAATCAGTTATGAAATCTCTGCCATGACATCGCTGCCAGTGAAAAAAGCAGCCCCTATTTACAGTACAAAAGTGTATTAACTGGATACTGAGTTGTAGGTAGATTTTTGCCTCTTTGAATTTCTCTCAGCACTTATTATATATGAGAAAATCTGTGCCGTAGCTTACATCGATCTTCCTGTAAAATTACATTGTTTTATTTTTCAGGCAGTTTTCAGTCTCCCCCAATTAAACCAGCACTTTTACTGTGGTACGTGTCCTGCTTAAGAGATGAGGGTTTTTCCTATTTGATTCATGTAATTTCATTTTGGCTTTGAATTTTTAAACAAGTGTAATAAATTGTGACAAAGTGCAGTGTTCATTCAACATCTGGATACTTTTGTACATTTCTTAACTCATTATGATAGTTAATACCAATTTACTGTTTCTGAGATTTTTACAGGCCATCTGCATTACTAGAATTTCTTCCCTGCAATTAAATGAGGACTTTTTAAAATCCTTTTTTCCAGCTAGGGTTACAAGTATTCGATATTATAAATGTTGGGACAACTGGCTCAGGGTGGGCTCCTGAAGCTGCCACGTGTTCCTGTGGTTGCTGTGTCCTGCAGACCCTTCCCATGGTACAACACAGGAATTGCTTCCCTACTCTCAGCAGTGGGGCATCTCCAGCTGGCAGCTGTGCAGGGCTCTGCCAAATCCTGCTGGGATTTTGTTCAGACTTAGGCACTTGAATTTGCTCTGTTTGTCCTCTTAGATCTGCACATGAAGACAGCACTCTGAATGCAGAAAGGTCACTGCTATTTGCAATTCCCTCTGAAACTAATTATTATAGCTGTTTTCATAGAATCATAGAATTGTTTAGGTTGGAAAAGACCTTTAAGATTATCAAGTCTAAGCATTAGCCCAGCGCTGCCAAGTCCACCACTAAACCATGTGCCTCACATATTTTAAATACCTCCAGGGATGCTGATTGCCCCTCTTCCCTAGCAGCCTGCCTTCAATGTATGAACATCCTTTTGGTGAAGAAATTTTTCCCTCTATCCAATCTAGACTTGCCCTGGTGTAACTTGAGACCATTTCCTCTTGTCCAGTCACTTGTTAGCTGGGAGAAGAGGCTGACACCCACCTCATTACAACCTTCTAACAGAAAGCTGTAGAGAGTGATAAGGTCTCTCTTGTGCTTAATGACACCAGTTCCCTCAGCTGCTCCTCATCAGACTTGTGCTCTGAACCCTTGCCCAGCTCCATTGCCCTTCTCTGGACACATTCCATGAGAACACTGTGGGAAATGGTGTCGAAAGCTTTACAAAAGTCCAGGCAGAGGACATCCTCACAGTCTTTCCCTCATCCCCAGAGAGGGTCAACCTGTCACAGAATGAGATGAAGCTGGTCAAGCAGGATCTGACTGTTCAAAAACTCATGCTGGCTGTGCCTGACCCCCTGGTTGTCCTGTGCATGTTGGACGATGGCGCTCAAAGTTACCTGCTCCATGATTTTCCCCAGCACTGCAGTCAGGTTGACAAACCTGTCGTCCCCCAGACCCTCATTCTGATCCTTCTTGTAGAAGGGTGTCACCTAGGCTCACTTCCAGTCCACTGGGACCTCCCTGGTTAGTCAGGACTGCTGGTAAACTGTGAACAGTGTCTCACTGAGCTCTTCTGGCAGCTCCCTCAGTACTCTTGGGTAGATCTTATATTCTGTGCTCTTGTAGGACCTCATTGCAATGTTTTGTAAGCTTGGTTAAAACCGTAAAAAATATATAATAGTTTTTTGAAAACTGAAAAAACTGAAACCCTATGTTTTAAGCCATTTGAGTGGAGTGGGGGCACCTCTTGTCCACAGGTATGGAGGACTTTTTCAGGAGTAGTGCTTAGCAAACAATCAAGTCTCCGAGCCTCTA
>VZUA01082165.1:16883-28054 GCA_013401035.1 Horornis vulcanius | reverse complement strand
CTCTTCTCCAGGACTCTGCCTTCCCCTAGCCTTAGCAATCTCCATCTGCATGCAAGACCTTTCCCCTCATCCTTGGGCAATGCTTTGGTTTGCTTCCCCATGTTGTCCTGTTAGGACTCATCTATCCATCCCACTCTATCTGCTCAGCATCTTTTCTCAAGCCACCTTGTCTCATCTCATCTCTACACCAAGGTTCCTTACTATTTGCTTAAATGCAGAGAAAACAGAGACAGAAAGCCCAGAACAGCCCAACAGGCAGCTTCTGGCAACAGTCAAAAATGGGCAGGTGCATTGCTCTCTGGGTCCAGAATGCCCTCCTTTGAGCACACCAATTCACTAAAAAAAAGGAAACTATTCATCTTGAACATGAACAACCTGCAATTAAGAATTGAAAAGCATAGACTGACCATCAGAAATACTCATTTCCACAGAAATGAGCTTCTGCCAACAGACAATCATACAGCCATTTGAAAGTTCATATACAGACACAAACACAAGGAGAACATCTCATATTTTCCATAAACACAAANCAGCAGCAGCTTAACTCTGCATAGTAAGCCCATAAAGCAATGTAGAACTTACGGAGAGATTTCCTGTAGAGAATTCAGTTTTAGTTTTATTTTACTGGATGGCAGAACCTGTACCTTGGTCATCTCTAACATCAGTGATTAATGCTGTCTGGGAAGAAATACTCATCTATCTTCTGAGACAGTGGCTTTTACCCCAGCCTTTAGTTTTATTTGATAATATCTCTATTGAATGCAGGTGGGGAACTTTGTGGGAGAAGCCAGTTTTCAGCCACGTGGACCAAATACCAACATGATCAGGAGAAAAAAAGTCTGATTTCATGTTCTGTACTGGTCTGGGATCAAAGAATGGTGTAAGTTACAAATATGAAAAGATGCAAGAAAGTATAATCATTCTTCCATAAACTACCGCTAGGCACTAACCAGAAAGCTTGTGTTCTAAGATGCTAATCTTGTTTTGTTTGGCAGCAGCACGTGTCGAAAATTAATTCCTGGAGAGAATCACAACCAGCTCAGTGGATGTGGCCATTTGCTGACCCGTACAACAGATTCTTTTTTGTGCCTGAAAAGCAACTTCTAGAAAATTTGTCTCCAGACCCCAGATCTTCCTTATTAGCACCTTCTCTATGCCCAAAGGATGCACATTAAAAAAATCACTTGACCTAGAGAAACAAAGCCATAACTTATTTGCTGGCGAGCTTCTCAAGCCACAAAAAACAGCACAGTTGAGCAGAAAACGTCATTTCATCTCTGTTTTTCAGAGTATAAGTGCCAACAGCATTTCAGAAACGAAGCTCAAGCCATCACAAAATGTTTTCAGCAGCAGCCAAGCAGGCCCTAGCAGTGAAGGCTTTTACACACTCCAACCAAAATAAAACTCCAATAGCACTGAGTTAATTGAAGGATGAATACAGCCACTGCCCTAGGCAGCAGCACTAAAACAGATGGGCTACAACTCCATGGTTTCAGGGTAAATACGAGAAGCTGATCCTTGGCGGCAGCAGCACTGGAAGCATTTTGCAGAAGACCCTGTGTAGCTGGCAGCAGGAGGGAAAGATGATGCAGCAGCTTCTGGAGGGGGCCAGCAGGGTGGAGGGTGCAGAAAACACCAAACCATCCCTGTCTATAGCATGTGTAGTGAATAAGTAAGGGACACACACCAAACATCCTCCATTGCTCCTAGACAAGACCTTAGGATTCCTCTTTCTTTGCACAAAGCCTCTTTCCACCCCTCTGCTACCAGGAGCAGTAAGGTAGATGACAGTCTGTAATGGGGTGGTGGGTAAGAGCAGCACCTTGATGCAAAGAGCAAGTGTCACATGCCTGGCTGCTGCCCAGTACATGAGGAAACCAACCTGGCCTACCCTGGCTTCAGGGTGCCACACACAGCTGCCAAAGGCTGCAGAGAGCTGCATTTAGCCTCTGTCAATAAACAAGACAGAAAGCTGTGGTCAGGCTTTCTTACCTGGCAATAGATGTTTTCTTAGAAACAAATACTTTTTCAGCACTTAAGTCCTTCATATGAATACAAAAAAAGGAAATGATCCTTTGGCTCAATCCTGTCCTGCCTTTACCTTTCCAAAGCAAAGGGGCAACAAACTATTTCTGACCAAAATATCTTGCACAGGCTTACAGCACATTTTTAAAGATATGGCAGGCAACTTTTTGGAATATTCCTTTTCTCTTAAACAAAACTTCTTATACTGTTATTTTATCAAAAAAAGTTAGGGTTTAGAAGTCACTGAATAAATAATGCTAACCCAAATGTAATGTTGCTCTAATAGTGACTTAAAACAAAGACATTAATGACAAGAACCTGATGGCACATATGGCCTGGGGCCACGTGGAAAACACTTAGGGTTTCACAACCTGGCCATCACAGAATTTCCTTTGTTTATGGGAAGATCCCCACAGGGCTGAGAGCACCCCAGGCAATAAGCACCACATTTCTGTATAGCACTCAGCAAAGATGACTGATACTTCTACAATGTAATTGAGTCTTTGATGGTTTAATGTTATCTTTGGCACATAATTTCCTTTGAATTAAGAAAAAGAAAAATGCTTTGAAAACTTTTAGACATATCAAGGCTCTTCCTAGGACACCAATGCTGTAAGGAGCTTCAGTGCAAAGTCTCCAAATAAACCACCATCTATTTTCTCCACCTTCTCCAGGCAGGGAAAAGACATCAGACAGGCATCCAGTTTAACCTGCTGGCAGGTGTTAGAGCTCAGCATGCACCTCAGGGGTGTGCAGACAGCTAAGCCTCCCAGCAGAGCACCCCCTGCTCTGAGCCCATCATGCTGCTGACACAGCCCACCAGGGTGGGCAGCTGCTAAATGCCAACTCAATCCCAGTCTGACCACAGAGACAAACTGCCTCTAGGTCCAAAGAAGAGCTTTTGCCATCTTAGGTGGTTTGTCCCCTGCCAGGGGATGGCAATTTGCAGGTAGAGGTCACAGACAGCCAGTTCAATGCACCCAGCTGCTCCCAGGCCAGCCCTGGGAAAGCTGGCACACAAGAAAGGCACTCCACCACTAAAGCCATCCATCCACAGGGATGTGCCCAAGCTCGTGGGTAGAGGTGACAGTCACCAGTGACAACTCTTCTTATACAAAGTTTTACTCCTTTACCTTGCCCTTTGGCACAGGTAGCTACACTTCTCCATGCCCATAAATTCAAATGCACATGGTCAGCTTTGGACTCTTAAAATTAAATTATGTTTGAGTTATCTAAGCAAGAAAACAGTTCAATGTATTTTCTTCTCTTTTTCAGAGGCATTCTCATCTGGGAGGAGAACAAGAGTAAGATACAATCTAAGGGAAAGATGCAAACCACTGAAAACAGCCATCAACCAAGAAAGCATCCCTTCAGTTGCAAGATGGCACTATATCACACACACTGTGCCCCAGGAATTTTTAATAGGGCAAAACTTATTTTTATTTGCTCTTTCATCCTCTCATGCTTTCTTGCTTTTACCACTCCAACAAAAGTACAATTAGGTTTCTAATTATTACTGGAGAAAAAATGATTAAGAGAAAGTCAGTGTGAACAATGCCCCAGAAAGCTACAAGGGCTAATGGCATTTCTCTGATGTGACCAAGGGGGAGACAAGAAAGCACACTCAGCAAAAGTGCAGAGGCCTAAAGAAGGGCATGCTCTGATAATTACTTTAGGGTTGAGGGGGAAAGAAAAAACGGATCACACTGCCATCCTGTTTCTATAAACGTCTGATCTGGCAACAATAAATTCTGTGGGAATGCTTCTAATGGGGTTGAATGAGAGAACCACTGAAAACAGCCAGAGTTCAATGCCTTTTATAAGCAGGTCTACTATTATTGCCTCTTTATGAATGATGGGAAATTTTAAGAAGTAATATTTTGCTCATCATGAGTAATGCTGCAGTTAAATGAAGTCATTGTCTAAGTGATTAGACCAGGTTGCAAATCATTCATTTCTAGATTTTCACTTAACCAAAGCAAGGGAAGCAAGTATTCATTTTTTCCTCCTCTTTGCCAGATAAAACACTGGTGTATGACTGCATAAGTAATGAGAAATAAAAATTTTTAAAATCCTTTACAGAAAAAAAAATTAATTTTAAGGTGAAATTTTCACATATGCAATGGTGACAAGCAAAACACAGTTGTTTTTCTCTTTCTCTTGACAGGAGTTTAATGGAGGGGTGGGGAAATACCCCATGAAAGCACAGGTAGCTTACTGTTTAAGGTAAGTTTCAAAACATCTAGTATTATTTCTTAGTGTTGCTGAAAGTATAAAAATTTGGCTCTCAGAGAGGTAAAAAGATGAAAAGTGCCACCTTGTGGGCATTTAATAAAAACAGAATTTAATGTTGCTTTCTGTTTCCAGGGGGCTATCTCAGTCTCCAGACAACAGGCTGCTACTGATTTTCAGTATTACTGGGAACACCACCTTTGCTCTCTAAGAAAAGACAGACACAATGGGAATTGCTTCCTGACATGGCTCTGCAGGTCAGCTGCAGGTAAAACAAGAGTCAGGTCAAAGGCTGTCTTGTAACCCTCTGATTTATATCACCACATCTATCCTGAAATGTCTAATTTACACAGTAAACAACTTCCAACTGAAGATATTGTCAAAATCAAATATGCCTCTCTAATGCATCTATTTAAAAGAAAAACAGCCTTTTAAGATTTCTTTTTTAAAATTCATTGTGACAAAACTGACCATGTCTGACTGCAGCCCTGAAGAGACAGATCAATAAGTTTGGCAGTTTCCCATCCTCTCTATGGGTTATTTGAAAGGTCTATTGCAGACTAATTTTGCAAGGTCAAAATTTTCAGAAAAACACCTTTATTGGATGAATTGCCTCTTTTAGATTTAACAGGATGTTTTTCCAATTATCTTTTAGATCAGTACAGCAAACTTTTGTTCACTGTACATTCAATGTCAGGTTACACAAGCTTGAATACTGCAATCAAACTTCTTTGTTTTTAAACCCAGACTGGTTTTCTTTGTAGCCAGTGTTTTGGTCATGGCCAGTGAAGTTCGCCTGGAAGGCTGGAGAAATATCTGTGGAGCCTACTGCTCTTACACTCTCCCACTGCAACCATAGCAAGGGATAATACAGGAGAAAACATTTACCCTTTGACATTTCCTTTCCTATCTTTTCTTCTGCAAATCCTTCTTTGTCTTCTATTTTAAAAGTCTGTCTGCACAGAGACAAAGCTCATTTCCCATCGCTTGCCCCACTTCTTCTAAACATTGATAATACTAACAAGGACACATCAGTTTTACCATAACTTCAAGCCAGTGACAACTGTTACAGCCACAGCCTCAAGGCATTCAGATATACTTTTTTGTCTTCATTTCTCTAACACATCTAACAGGGAATATTGATTGGAGTTTGATTACACAAATATTCTGACTTACCCTATTAGTGAAAAAGAACAACGTGATATGGTGTAAAAGTGTCTTCTAGCTGTAAATTTATCTTCTCCCCTGAATACAATGTCTGTCCAGTCAAAGCTAAGCAGAAGAGACCCTAAAAAAAGGACAAGCACTTTTGAAATACAACCCCTCCATCCACTGCATAATGGCCTAATTTGCTGAATGGGGAGACAATGCTTTATCACTGTTTGCTTGGTTGCTTTGATTTGTTTTTCCACACACAACATCAACATAATGAACGTCAGTTCACTTTCCTACTGTAAAATATACCTTAAAGTAGAGCATTGTGGCTTTACCAAAAGCTAAACTCCAATAAAAGAGCACAAGACTGACTCTGCCACCCTATCCCTTGGTAAAAACCCTCTCAGAACTTGTCCACCCTTGCATTTCAGTCCAAGATAGCTGCTGTGCATTCATTAGCCTCCTGGCATAAATTAGCAACCCAGGCAAAAATCAGAGCCTTCCAGAGAAAATTAAGAGCAGATCTGATTTCGGACTGCTGTTACAACTGGCATCAACACAGACTCACATGTTCCAAAGCACATCTCTCCAACTGTGTCAGATGGTCAAATAGATATAGCTTCTCCTTTCTCAAACTTGACCCATTTAAACTCTTAGACCATCAAGTTATAACAAACCTATTATGATTCTTATTACTAACAGATTTTTCATTTTCTAAAACAGTTGTCAATAACACACACCATTTCTCAGGCAAAAAAGATGGTTTTTATTTACATCCTCATTTTCAGAACAGATGCAACTACCAAGTAAAGTACCCCTGCCCAGGATCATGACTGTTTTTTATAGCATCATGAAGGAAAGTCCTACAAAAATTATTGGCAGAGTCTGAGACAGGAAATGGAAGCAATGTGGTAGGATGCCTTTTTTTTAATTGGAATTTAAGCTTTTGTTCCAAAAGGCATTCTCCAATTGCTGTGAGCTTCTCCTGAACTTCAGTCTGAGAGACGTATCACTGCTTACCTCTTCTGGTACTCATATGAAACATTCAAGAGGCCTCCGAAGAAATGAATTAGGATGCTCCAGCTAGAAAAGCTGAAAAATTCACATTTCTTTTTGGCAATGCCAATGGCTCGCTATTATAACTGCAGCCAAAGAACTATGGTGAGAGCTTTTGACCCAATAGCCCCTCCCTGTTTATAGCATTACATCCATCGTTTTCATGATGATTTTCCTCCTTGGCAGGCTCATCTGCTGCATTAGGCAGGAACCAGACAAAGCAGAGAGAGCAGCTGTGCTCTGGGTGCACTCCTGCACCACCCAGCACACCGTGGGATTGGAGCTACAGCCAAACACTTGTAGAGGTGCTTTAGCAGCTCTGCAAGCACTGAGATGTTTTCTCCATGGGCTTTCCCTTTGCCCTCATTTCCTTCAGGGTTTGGGGGGAGAAATGCACATCAGGGGAGCTGGGAACAGGCTGCTGGAAGGAGAGCTGGACAGAGGTTTGGTACTGCCCTGAAGGAATGGGAGAAGTAGCTGGAAACCTTTACATGATTGATGCTCAGAGATAACCTCCAGCTCCTTTGTCAGGTAACTCCATGTTTATTTCCCCCTACAGGAGATGAACTCAGATGGTTTTCTTGTCTCTGTTTTGAAATTGTTTTCTTTCTCCTTTTTTTCCCCACTAATAAGAAGAAAGGCAGATTGGTCCACAAGTAATGGAAACTTGGGTTATTAGCTCTCATGTTATCATGGCACTAAATTAAACAGGTTTCCAACAATTAGCTTCATTTGTAGGATATCAAAGCATCCTTACTGGAACAAAGACCCCATGGAAATATCCACAAGTGAAAAGCAGACTGAGTCCTACATAATAAGACATCTAAACAGAAAATAGGAACAGTAGCTGGTGAAAGAAGCAGAGGTCCTTGTAGATGAGTTGATCAAAAAAAGATCAGTATCTCTATTCTCAAGTCTTGCTAACCCAGAATTCCCCCAGCCAGCACTTTCTCTCTGGATATCAGCTTTTTTTGGTGTCTTCAGCCCCACTTTGACATCATAAAAAGAACCTTATCATGGCAATTGACAGCAGAGGAAAACACATACAGACAGACACAAGGATAGTGATAGGATGTGACAGATAAAAAATCCATTTTATAATTTAAAAATGGTCCTGGCCTGACACAGCTTGGTGAAAACTGCTGTGAGGCAGAATGCAAGCAATTGTCAGAGACTGTGATACACAGGATACACAGAAAGAAGGGCAAAAGCTAAGACAGCTCTTGAGACACTGCAAGCCCTGCCTGTCTTCCATAGCTGCTCTTGCACACCAGTGGGAGAAGGAACATGCCAATTTTTCACATTTAAAACTCATGACTAACAGCAGCATCAACAGCACCCCACCAGAAAAGCAATAAAAAAAGATCTCTCTGCTTCTCATAGACCTTTCTACTAAGAGGGAAAAGAAGTCAACAAGCTGAGTTAACCAGAGTGAGCTCTCCCTCTGACAGAGCAGTCTGCAATTCACTCATCTCAGAGGCTGCTTGGGTTTCTGTCCCAGGAGTGCTGCATGCTCTGTCCCACCCTGGGGCTCACCATGCTTTGGGACAACTGGCACACAGGGGCTACAGTTCAGCTTCTGCTAATTCTGAGCCTGCAAAAGAGCAAGTCAAGACTAAATTATTATCTTTGGTCTAATGCAGCTGGAGGTGGATTGGGGTGGGTGTATCTTCTTATATAGTACAGTTTCACTAAAATCTAAGGAATACAAGATGCTCCATCAAGTTACTGCTGGGCTTGCTGCTCTGCCACTGAGGAGGAACACACAAGGGTGCTGGGAGGGGACTGTGACCACAGCTTGCTTTGGCATGATGTGGCATTGGGCAGACACACAGATCAACCAGGAGCTCCTTAAGCACGACAATAAAGCAACAGCACAGCTACAGGCACATGGGCTCACCACTGCAAACAAATGCTGTGACAAGCTTCCTCTCCTTCTGTTTCTATTAAACCACTGAAGATTTTTCTCAACATTTGTTAAGTCCCATTTATAAATATACTGCTTAAAAAAAAAAAAAGCTGAAAAGGAAATCAGTAAAATTAATTGCTATCTCAAAATCACGCGTGCATGTTCCGCCTGTAAGAGAGAGGTGAAGAAGAAGTACATCCTGTTTGGGGTATTTTTGTAGGCTGGTTTTTTAATGAAAAATGATCCAAGATTGCACTGAAACATTGTGTTCATATTCACATGGAAACCATAAAACCGAGATGACAAACTCTGGAACACTGGCCCTACCAAATAATTATCAGCAACTTTTACAGTCTGTAGTCTGCTCTGAACTGCATATCTATCAGATACTAATTCAGCATTGAGGAGACTGACTAGTACCCTGCCAATGAGAGCACGAGGAATGCTCAGGTACTGCACTAAGGCAATGAGTTTGTTTTTCAGAACTGCTCTCCTTTTTTCACAGTCCCCTATTTACAGCACACAAGAAATAATTTAATCTCTCCTTATCTGTTGCTGCAGCAGTTCTCTAAAACTTGCCAACATGAAATACTTTACTGTGAGGGTGCNAGGGGTGTAGGAACTGGATGACCTTTAAGGTCCCTTCCAACTGAAACAAACCCCTCTGTGATTCTGTGATGCTCTATTGTACTTGCTATGTAATTTAAATGGTTGCAACTGTGGTTCTGTACCTGTGGTAGCACACTACAATGCAGTGGCAACAAAACAATTCTAGTATTCAGGAAGCAGAGTTTTACCTTGATGTTTAGAGTGAAATTTCACACAAGCAAGCTGCCTTGGGACATTCAGTTTCTGATCAAGATCAGAAAATATATATTTTTATTTTAGCTTCTTAAACAGTAAGACTGCTCTTACAACAATGGAAACAGGAAGGAGATGGAGATGAGGACTGTAGCAGAGAGGAAACCACCACCAGGAATATCCAGACCCAACCACGTGATGATATTTTCAGCAGAGCCAGATCCTGCCACCTGCACCAAAACTGGATGTGACAGTGGGATTCCTTACAGAACCAACAGAGAATTGCAACTTCTTCAGAGGTCCACAACCAGAGGATGCAGTTTTCCTAATGCATTCTCCCAAGGAACTAAGATTCAATCACATGAAAAACAGACCACTTTATCACATCTTATAAGCATTAAAAAAAAATTTAAGAAAAAGCAAACCAGCCCTGACATGACCAGCCTTCCATGATGCTTATCACAGAACAGCTAATAAAGTAATGAAAATAAATTCAGGGATGAATGTATCAATATATATCACGGAAATTAGACTCACAGAGGAATAAAGACAATTTTATGAGCACAATTTTCAGTAACTTTGAAATCACTTCACATTTATAATTTTCATTTTATAGACCTTTTTCATTCAGAGTGCTGTAAATGTCAAACGTCAACCAATCCTTACACATTCACAGAGGCTGCTGCACACACAGCTGCACTATTGGCTTCCCAGCTGGGTGTGACCAACCTTCCTCCCTCCCCCTGACTGCAATCAGGACAATGGCCAATCACCCACTCCACACACAGCCAAACCCTCAGAACAGCGTGGAGAACTGCAGGAACTCTTCCCAGCATCTTCCTGGGCATGGCCAGCAAGGGTGCTTGAGGCACAGATGTCATGCAATTACAAGTCCTAGCTATACTGTTAAATGCTTTAGAAGACCAAATATTTCAGAGACCTTAAAAGGCACTTTTCCTTGTTTCAACACAGACTCAAAAAAGCAATATCTAAAGGGTTTTTTATTTTCTGCCATCATTTGTGAAGATGTACAAGCCAGATACAATCCATGGCACTGAAAGAATAACCAAGCCAGTTTATGATTTTATGAGGGAGGAGGAAGCATCTCATCTTCTGCTAGTAACTACAAAAGTGCCCTTGGGCAAGGTCTCGGGTCTGTTTTGTTTCATTGTGAAGACATTTGTGTGCAGAACTGTACAATCTCTGTCCACAGGGTGGAGCAGCTCAGTAGCCTGAGCTATGCATGCTACACCCACGTTCAGAAAAAACAGAATTGTCCAACAATGCTCATTCAGCTTAGACTGCACAGAGCAGCCACCAATGTCTGCACCCCTGGGGGATCCTAATTAACCTGCCTTTATTCAACAAAAATAGCAGAGTCTTCCAAAAGGCATGCACTTTGAGTTTACTGATTAGAGCAGCATTTAAATTATGACTATAGTACTGCCACTGTGAGTAAACACAATCTTTTCTTGACACTGAGATGTGCTCTCTGCCAGTGGAAAACTTTTTGTACACCTAAAAAAAGGTTAGGGCTTCTCAGAGGGAATTAGTGAGAGAATAAAGCCCCAAAATCTGACAAAGCAAAAAGCATCAGCTGAGTCCAAAACAAACAGAAGAAACCCCACATTTACACCTGAAACATCAGCCCTTGACCAATGTGAAGTGTACATCAGGAAAGCTTCCTAGATCCTCACATTCAGAGTGTCTTTCACTTCAACATCATCAGATGAGATTCTGTGTCACACAGGCTGTCTCCATTCTTAGTGGATCTGCAGTAATCAAGGAGGAAAGGGATGCAAATGTCCAATGATGTGCCTGAGCTGATGATAGCAGAAGAGAATATCCTTGGAGAAAATTCAAAAATCTCACCTTAATTCATTACCTGAGCATACAACTGGACACGTCCTTTCCAGTTTCAGCAACAATCCTCAAACTTCTGATTTCTTTAGATTCTTATACAACACTCACAACTGAGAAGCCCTAACCTTTT
>VZUA01082165.1:0-10113 GCA_013401035.1 Horornis vulcanius | reverse complement strand
GGGACGGTTCCCATGGCAACGCGGCCGCCCCGCCGCCGGGCACAAAGGGAAGCGCGTCCCCCCGGCGGGACGGCCCGCGGGGAGCCCCGGGCCCATCCCCGCACGCGGCTCCGGCTCGGCCCTCCGGCACCGCCGGGGCCGTCCCGGGCACCGCAGCTCCTCTGAGGAGATGCCCTGCGGAAAGCACCGCTCTCCCGGCCGGTGCCGCCTCGGCCGTGACAAGGCTGCGCCTGCCTGGTCCGTCAGAAGAACCACGGTCCTGTGAAAAACGTGACTCTTCAAAGCGAGGTGAAAAATTCCACTTGTATGCCAGCAAGCATGAAGAGAGCAAACACGCAGATTTCCCCTCAAAATATTTCGTGCGAGAATTTTCAGCCAGCTCAGCTGTCATCGTTTTTCGCTGTCCAGGACTGTAAATTTCAGCGCTAAAAGCGCTTACCCGAAAAGGCGACACGGTTCCTGGTGTAAGTCGCTTGTGCAGTTGGCGTTCTCCACCCGAAAGCCAACACTTACCCCTGAGGCTGGCGCGCACTGGGCAGCCCCCGGCAGAGGCAGGATGAGCAGCCCGTGTGTCCCGGCGAGCGGCGCTTGCCCTGCCGCAGCTTTCGCTCTCCTCTCCGGTGCGGGCTGTGCTCGCGGAGAATTCAAATCCAGCCGCAGCAATATCCACGCAAGTTTAATCCGCTACGGCCGGGCGAATCCACCACCTTCAGCAGAGGCTTCGCAGACCTCAGCCAGGGCAAGCGGGCTTTGCAGGTGTTTTCATGGACGTCTGGAGTCTGTCCCACCTGCTCCTGGGGCACTGTGGTGGCGGGCGGGCAGTGGGAAGCCTGCCTGCAGGACAAGGCTTTTGGCAGAGAAGAGCCTCAAGAAGAAAAGCGTGTACACGCGCTGCAATTAATGGTTTCAGTTCTGTGAATGCAGTTCAGGTTCAGCAAGTGAATAAAACACCTTTTCTTCCACAAGGCAACTAAAGCATAAAGGCCTGTCTGAAAAAACAGGTGGTTTATACACTCAGCTGCACTCAGGTTTTCATGTTCAACATTCTGCCTAATCTTTGTTGTAGAGACCCAAAGGAAAACACCACGGGGAGTTTTCAATATATCTAAATATTCTTTAAGACAAAAACATGGCATTTGTTATGTCTGTAATATGTTTCAAAATACAGGTTTTTATATTTATATATCTCACTTAGTGTGCAAAGTTTAAAAAAATAAATGCGAGAGTGATTGTTTCCTCCTTTTTATTCCTTCCCAAATAAGTTCTACCATGATGGACCTGAATTTACAAAACTTTTATTTTGCATGTATAAAGTGCAAACATTTACTGAGCAGATGGACTACCAAGGAATAATATTTTAATTGCAGGGTTAAAAGGTTAAAAATAGATGAACAATGGTTTGGAAAAANCAGCTTTTACTGTTCCACTACTCCCATATCTTTTTTTGCTAACTATTCAACTGCATGTTTACATTAAAAATGCTTTCCTGTTCAGAGTGTAAAACTATTTTTTGTAATATGCAGTATCAATACTAGAGTTAAGATCAGCCTGAGTGATTAGTCATTTCGATTGTCTAATAATGCCTTTGCTATTAGTGCAGTTATTGCTAACACTTAGGGAAGCGTGTTGGGCATTTCACAATTAGTTACTGTATTTTACTGTGACTGGAACAGTAGCTGATCAGTTTTCAAAACAGAGCTCAGTCGCTATTTCTGATTAGATTCTTTGCTTGGCTTAGGAGGATGTTTTGTCCCCGGCTCCAGCAGCCTTCAGGGAACAGCAGCAGCTTTCGGAAGGACTTCACCAGCAGGCTCATACCCAGAGCCCTCACGGGTGTTGGCAAGCGACGGGGCCAGCACAGAGTGTGCCCCAACACATCTGTACCATCTTCCCCATGGCAGCTCTGGCTTTACAAGGGCTGACAGCCTCAGCACAGTGGGAGCAAATCAAAGGTGCAAAGCAGAAAAATACATTAGCTCGAAATTCACCAGGCGGAGGTCCCTGCCACCACATCCTGCTTTTGAATGGACCTGAAATCCTCACAGAGATTTCCCTTTAATAACAACGCTATCTTAAAATTATGTAATGTCTTATCAAGCCAGTGCATCTTATGCACAAGCAGTAACAATGACATAACTACAACTCTGGGAATTTCATTAGCAAAGAGCTGGAGTCCCTGAGCACCAGACCCCATCACCGTGTACAGGGACCAAGGGAGGAAATGCAGATGCTTGGGAGCAGCTGGGACACAGCTCCCACCTGGCCCCGTTCGGCTGCAGGGGCTGTTCCTTCCGAGACACCCTGCAGCCCTGGTTTCATGCCTAAGATGTTCTGGTTTTCTGAAATTCTTTTCCCAGGCAATTTTCTGTAGACAGGATAAATGTTTTTCTAACTGTACCTATGTTTTCATTCCTTCTCCTAGGAGGGACTTCTTCTTGATGTACCTCTGGATTGATCAATGTGATTGAAGAGGTTTGTCCTTGTTTCACCAATCGAATTGGTCTCTGTAAAATAGTATAAAAAGGAGACACATCCCAACAATAAATGGAGTAATTTTCTCAGCCTTCTCAACTCAGAGTCTGTGTCGTTTTGTTGAACAGCAGCATCAACACCCCAGCTCATAGGTTGGCCCTTTTGCAGGGGAGAGAACAAATGAGAGAACCTGGTGTGCATGACCTTGGTTTGAATGGCAGCAAGGATGAGCTTGGTGTTTTGTTCCTCTGGATCTTCAGCCCTTGAAAAGCCCTCCCTTGCAAAATTCACTCGTTAGCTTTATACAGTGTAGCAAACGTGCTATTGCATTTGCCACTTGATAGGAATATTTGCGGGTGTATTTACAAAGTGTACCTGAAGGATAAAGGCTCCAGATGAGAGATACATGTATAACATGCTATTTTCTGGCCTTCTCATTGTCCTTCAGAGGTTTCTTGCCTCATCTTTCAAACCTCAAAGTTGTTTAGAAACTGCAGTCACTATAGCTTCATTACAGCTTCATGATCCATGTAAAATATTGCCACTGGAGTTTGGGGTTGGTTTCTACTGTTTAGGGTTGGGTTTTTTTTGTTTTTGTTTTGTTTTGTTTTGTTTTTTTTTTAATTTATTTATTATTTTTTATTTTATTTTATTTTATTTTATTTTAAATTTATTTTGGCTCCTCTCATTTTGCTGTCTTGCTCTGGGTACTGAGCACCATGGGACCAGTGGCCCATTTTCCAGTGGCTTTTCTGCGATCCATCACTTTGTCTGAGAGTCTGCTACAAAATTGCTTCTAATTACTTGGCATTTATTCTTCAAACCTTAACTAATTCACTAATCATATAGTGATAAATGAGATTTTAAAATTAATCATTGACATTTTTAAAGATTTATACATAACTGTAAAAACAGGTTCCTAGCTAGTAAATATGTTGTGTGAAAGGAAAAAACCCCAACCCACCATAAATTAAAGCTGTCCTGTATTAATGGGAAGTAGTAAAAGTAAAGACATGGCGAGATGTTACCTGATGAATAGGGGTAGCATCACAGGTAGTGTCTTCCTGCTACAGATCCCTTTGACAGCAGGAAAACAGCATTTGTAGAAGCCTTGTCATGTGCAGAATTTAATTTAGCTTTTAATGTGTAATTGCTGGAAGTTTGTGGGGCAGGCAGGGAAGCGGCCAAGGGCTGCATTACCAAGCAGATTTGGAGTTCACAGTATTTTCAATGGAACATTTACTCCCTGGAAAACAGCAAGGAAGATTTCTACTTCTTTAGTAAGATAATTTTAATTATTTTAGCTAAATTAAAAGTCATCAATAAAAAGTTTGAAGGCTGACCAGCCAGCTTGCTAGTTATAATTAATATTTATATAGATGACAGCTATTTGAATATAACCTATTACCAAACCCAGAACAGCCATTGCACATTGCCAGCAGCTTGGATGATCTTTCTCCCTTTGATGACAGAACTGCCATTTGAGCCTGTCTTTTGGATGCTGCTGTTGTTCACATTATTAATGGCAAAATCATTTAAGCCCAATACTACCAAACACTGTACAGGCATAGAGGGAGAGAGAATCCTGCATCAACTGCAGAAGCTATGAGCAACCTTAGCAAATCAGACATAATCAGTGTTTTACTAGGATCTATGCTAGTCTGTAGATTTTTGAGGTGGTGTTTTTTTCTTTTATCTGCAGTGTACAGACTAGCAAAATAACAATTACCAGGAGGAACTTGCATCTTGAATTTTCTGACCACTGCTAAAGAAAGCGTAATGAAGATATGCATAATATCCACCACAGCTCCTATTTTAAATCACCAAATCCTAACTACCACATTAGAAACTCACATTTGGTATCCTATCCTGGTCCACAGGACTCACACTATGTCCCACAACAACTTAGAGCAGTTTGGTACACAGTGGGTGGTGCACATCAGTGAAATGAAAAATGGGCTTAACACACCTGCTTTTGGCTCTCTGGGTCATGAAAAAAAATGTTTGACAGAAATAGGTGACAATGACAGCTTTTAGAGTTGGTTACAGTAGAAGTGAATGCCATAATATCTAATGGGAAGAGCACACAAGCACAGTCTTAATTTTAAAACTAAACTAATGCTGTTTACTTGAAATCTAAAAAATGTGTTTAGACTGATGTTGAGACATTATGCCATTTTTGAATGAAACTGCATCAAAGGAATAAAGCTCCCTCTTGCCTATGTTTCTTGAGCAAAGTCCTTTGCAAAAGAATTCTTAAGGAATTTTGCATCATGACTCCGCTTAATTTGATTTCTAAGATGTGCATAAATGTGGTGAGAACTACATCATTAACAGGTACTGTGCAGAGGATGTAGTTGATGCTACCTGTGTATCTTGGCAAAATCATATGATCTTACTTTGATGCTGACATGCACGGCCTTTCTCTTGAAGCAGGTTCCAGGTGATGCTTAGAGCTAACAGTATCAAAACTATTTATAATTGCAAAAGGGCTTCCTTCTTTTTGATTTGCAGCTGCTCTGAACGCACTTTAACCAGACTTTTTATGAACTTTCTTACTGCTCGTGCAGACTCACTGGCATATCCCATAAGCATGGACTTCTAATGTGAAATCAGCTAGTAACAAAATTATTAAAATACTAGGAAATCTCAAAATTGCTTGCACTTTTGCTCAGATATAAGAGCTACATACTCTGTACGTATGTAAGTACTCCAAGTTACATTTTCTAAGAGTCCTGTGTAAGAAACACAATATGGTTTTGATTTCTTGTTTTATTAAGTGAAATGAACTGGCTAATTAAAGAAATTCCAGGAAGTTTCTGCTTTCTGTCTCCTAGGGACAAGCCTCAAATGTCAAAGGAGATAATACCGATGGCTATAAAACACCCAAGTGTGTTTATACTGGCTATAAAATGCAGCTTATACCTTCTATTTAACTTTCATAATATTTTGTTTTTATACCATGCTTAGAAATTCATAATAAGCATTAGTTGAAGTAGTGCTTGTATATATTTGGAGAAAAAACATGGTAATTGCAAGTTAAAAAACAGAAGGCAAGCCACTGGCAAAACAGTCTTAGGAATAAACTGTTACGACTATAATTTCATCCATAAACACTAAGAACAAGCTAGCCATCAAAAAATATAAAACTCTGCAAGATACTTCTAGTCCCATCTTTCAGAATGTCTTTAACCCTGGGTGATGATCTCCTACTTGAAGCCATAAGCTGCACCACAGAACTGGCAGTGGCTCTGCATGCAGTAAATTGAGGCTTCTAGAACTACTGGACCCACTTCTAGATCCTCTGGATGGATTTGGGGAATTTTTAAAGATAACAATTATATTCATAATTATTCATATATATATATGTGTGTGTGAATATACATTCATAACAATTCAGCAAATCTGAAGTGCTGTATAGAACCAACATACTCTTGGTGCAATTATCCAATTTTCNCATTCCTAGAGAAGCCATTGTATGTGTTACTGAAGCCAGTCAAAAATAATGTTTTTAATGAGGGTATTAGCTATCCCATGCAACCTGCTTCTCAGACAAGAGTTGCACCTTCTAGAATATTTAGGGTTCTTTGAGATAATGCCCATGGTTCAGATCACATGAAACATTTAAAGATATTTTAAGGCTCAGTAATGCACTTTACATGAACAAGGGTGTGTGGGCCCTGGTAAGGCAAACTGTGCCATGTTTGAAGTTGAATTTTATGTAATAGTTCAGAAAAATAAATAAGAAATAAAGTATAGAAACAGTGAGAATTTTCTGCTGTATTTGCAATCATGTTATCAAGGGCCTTTGTAGAATGAAATTTAATGACGTGAAGATACTCCTAAGTCCAAGCCTCAAAATGTTGAGATAGCAGAAGCACAGGATAACTAACTGGAAGTTCAAAAAATCTCTGATACATGATACAAACTGAGCAGGCAAGCACATGCACTACTGGTACCTTCCTGCTTCCCTGCACAGCTAGCTCTGTGAGCAGCCAGGTAATGGCAGCAGGGCACAAAAGGCAAGAGAGAATAATCTTGGAAATATCTTTCAAGAACATCATTAGCTCTTCAGCATCGCAGGTAGATGACATTAACCAAAGCAACTTCAAAGAGCTGGAGGAGATTAAAGTTTTTCCTCTTAATGATTCTAAAGTGTTATTGAAGGGATCAATAGCTCTTCCTGTTAAACAAGCTGTTCAAATCAAGTATTCCTGGAGAGGAGAGAAACCAGTCCTGGAAGTAATAGTGGGATTTAATTACAATTTGAGATTTTTCACTATTCATTAATTTATCTGCCATAATAGTTTTAGTGAACTGGAAGTTTATAACATTGAGATTCTTTATGAAAGGAGAGAACTACTTGATTTCTTCTGAGCCCTTTCAGTGTGCCAAAATACATTTTACTATGTGGCCCACACAGAAAGAAATTTCTCTTTTTCTGTACCTGATGTCACTGTTTTTTTCTGGAGGAGGAGGAAAGAAGGAAGGGAGAAAAAAAGCATTATTTCCTCTTTCTTTAATAATAAAATAATTACATCCCTTGGTGGTGCATGTTTTGCTTATTGGGTGCCAGGACACGTAGAAAGCCTCTTAGCAAATCAAAACTAAATTAGACTATTACTAAGACTTGGCAGCTTTTCAGCTGTGCAAGCAGAAGTTTTATTTTAAACAAAATCAGAGAGAACTGATCTTGCAACCTGACTTGCACATCAGCACACTAAGCTCAGATCAGGAGTTCAACCACATGTGTTCAATTGTAAAGTCATGCAATCCTCAATCAAGCAGATATACAGGAAACTACTTCCTGGTTCAGTCCTTCCAACACTCTGTTTCTAGTGGCTTTCAACACAAAGATACAATACGATACCATCAATGCAAGCACAATAACTTCAGAATTCAGAGTTTATCTGCACCAACGTGTCACTGATAAGGGAAGCACTTTCCAAAGAGGGTTTGGTTTGTTTTTTCCTTTTTTTCATAAAGGCCAGTAAGTCAAGAAAATACATTTTGAAAGGCCACCACCAAGCAAAGCTCTTTGGCAAACCCTGTGCAATATTGCAGGAGCAGAGGGACCCAGGCCCTCACCATTTCTTTGGGCATTGCAGCAATGTTTCAGCTGCCACTTTGCTGCTTGTCATCAGAAAACAGCTTCTTGGACCCCCCCAGGAGAAAACTGCTCTGCTTTCTGCTCCCACACGGATGCATTTTCATGACAAATGTGTCTTAAACGGTTCTTGGATAATAAGGGCCAAAAATATCCAATTAGTTTATTGTCTGAGTACTCAAATCAAAAGCAATAATCCAGATTATAACCTTATACAACATTAAAACAAAATCCTCTTTACAGCATATAACCATTAGCCATATAAAGACAAAAAAAAAAGAAACCAAAAAACAAAAAACTGCTAAAACAATGGAAGTAATGTTGCCTGCATTCTGCCCAGTTTTTTTAAGAAATGAAAAACATTGTGTAGGCACTATATTCTATTTCACTTGTTTTTGTATAGAGTTAAACAGCTTCAAAAACAGATACAAAGTTCATATGGATTGTTACTGATCAGTTGTTTTCTCTATTCTTTATCCCTTGTTTCAAGGTTTAATCGCAGTGCTACTTGCTCTTAAGATTTCTTTACTGTGTGCACAACAGAATGCCTTCCTTTTGATTGTGGAGAATCATAACCTCCTAGAGCATCCTGCTGCTCTGAAAACTTGAGAGTGAAGGGCAGATGCAGCTGCAACAGCTGCAAGACTGCATTTGTTTCTCCGAGAATGCCACTATTCTAGCTTTAAGAAATTGTCCCAGATCTAGGGCTTTCCTCATCTATTTTTAGCAAGCACAAACAAGACAGATTTCTTGGTGCTTTTCAGACTGCACTTGCCAATGCTCCCCAAACTCTTCTTGTTCTGCCAACCTAAATGTGATTCCATGACAATTTACTCCCACTAAACCAGCGCTGCTCTAGTCCTGTTTCTGCTCCCTCCTCTTTCTCTGCAGCTGCACTGGCTCCTGGCCAATGCCAGTGTCTAAGAAAATAACCAGCAGCACTCTAGAGGGACAGATGAGTGCATGAGTGCTGCATCACAGCAACAGCAGTGACCACAGAGCAACCCAAACTCCCAGATGACCCTTTTAATGACCTGCACTCTGAGTGCCCGTCTTAATCGGATGCTTTAGTCTGCTGCAGTTTACTTCAAATACCATACAAAACAAGAGTGCATGTTAAGGATTTCTTTGTCCATCCACAAACTCCTTCCCAGCCCATCAAACTGATGCCATGCCATCTTCAGAGACTTCTACAGTGATGCCAGTGGGACAGATTAGATTTCTGCACCAGCCTGCAGAACACATCTCAGAGACCCTCAGTCTGATTACAGCCCTGGCAACTGCTGCTGCCAGCATCGTGCAATGAAACAGGGCAACTTGGACCAGCAGATGCAGGAATTCAAACAATGCACAGAGAAAGCAGATCCATAAATAACAACACAACCCCTATCACAAGGAAGTGCAAACCCACGGAAAGATGAAACACAGCAGAGCTCTCTTAGTCGGCTCCATGTATAGAGCCAGACTATTTCCATCAGTGGGCTTTTATCATGTGCAGGCTCCTATGCCCCATTTACATTTATGAATATATTTAAATAGAACCATAAGGTTTTATTTCTATTATTTAATCTTGCTGTACAAATAAGGTCTGTTATTCAACTCTAAAAGCCAGTTTATGGCAGTTACTTTTCCAGGAGTCTACTCTAGAAGCCAAATTTTAGTTTTGTTACATTTTTTCAGAGTTTATATTCAACTTGAGGAGTCAAGGAGGCAAACTATGTCACAGAGAAGTTGGTACCATTCCCTGGTAGTTCATTAGAAGAGCAGAAGGGATGCCTTCCCCTCAGCTCCTCAGAGAATAACAGCTCAGAGGGAAAAGCCTCCTACCAGGAAAGACAGATGAGCAGAGGGAGTTTTCAGCTCTTTTTGTACAGTGATGGCCAAATTGTGTTTTAGTATCAAGTAACAGTAAGGTGTGGCCTACCAACAAGGTATGAAATTTTATCCAACCTTTGGCAAGGGACACCACCCTGACCTGCCTTTAGGCTAGCTGCAGAGGCAGAAAAGAGCTCCAAAGTAGCTGGGGAGAGTGGCGTCCCTGCCACTGCTGGCCCAGCTTGTGGGGACTGTACCTTTCCTTGAACTCTTTATCTTCTTCACTCAAAACCTTAATATGCTGCAAAGTGTAGAATACCAAAAAAAATATGAAAACCTGATGTCAATATAAAAAAAAGTATTTGCTCAAAATATCCAGTAGTTACCACTAGATGGCATTTTGTTCCTGAGAAATTAGAAACTCACAGGTTTGGGATTATTTGTTACACACAGCAGGAAAGAGTAAAAATAGAATTACTTACCTCATTCAGTTAATAATTTATTATCCATTGTTTTGTATTGTCACTAACAGAAGATAATTCATTTGCAGACTGATAAATCCCATTTATTTAACTATGGCTGGTGACTCTTCAACCCTCTGTTCAGTAGGTAGGGGTTTCAGCTGTTGTCAGCACTTACCAAAATCTCTTCCACACTTTAAATGAAAGACAAATGTAGGCCAGGTCACCGGCTTTGAGCATGCCATGGAAATTTGCCAG
>VZUA01082163.1:0-11874 GCA_013401035.1 Horornis vulcanius | reverse complement strand
AATTCAGATACAGCAGTATATTTACAAGGGAGAATATTAATGTCAGATAAACATTTGGGTTTTTTGGCCTCTAAGAGGCAGAGATGCAGAACCTCACATTCCATGTCTAGACACAAACAAAAGCGCTACTCTGAAATTAGATATTCAAGTACATAAAATCAGGTTACACCAGTAAGGAGCACTAACATCCTGAAATAAATGTTCTGGATACTTCCACCCAACCATGCCAGCTCTGTTATCCACTGGGAGAGATACAAGAGGCTCTCCTTGGTTTCCCACTCCCAAGGACAGCTCCCATTCCACACTTACCACACGTCAGGGCTCCCACGGCGAAGCCCTGGGCTGCCACACGCATGTGGATCAGGTGAAGGGACATTTTCATGTCACCTCTGTGCTTCAGCTTGTACAGCCCGTAGGCAACCACGGCAGCAAAGCCACCCATCCCTGCAAGGCAAGGAGAGCATCGCTCTGAGTGCAGATCCAGGACCCACCTAAACAGAACAGCCTGCAGATCACTGAGCTGTTAGGTTGGAAAAGACCCTTAAGATCATCGAGTCCAATCATTCCCCCACAATTGCCAAGGCCACCGCTAAACCATGTCCCCAACTGTCACATCTGTACAGTTTTTCAATCCCTACATGGATGGTGATTCCACCACTGTCCTGGGCAGCCCTCTTCCTGAAGAAGTTTTTCCTAATATCCAGTCTAAAACTCCCCTGGCACAACTTGAGGCCATTCTCTCTCATCCTACCATAAGCCTGTTTTGGTCTAATCACTGTGGTTTTGTGTAGTGGTAAATCCTAGCCCTGGTTTCACTCCAGTGCCACCTCATTCAATGCACAAGTCAGTGCAGGGAAAAGCAGATTTCCACCAGCATTAAAATGTCAAAGGAGCAGCTCAAGGTGTCAGAATTCCCTGGATATTTTTCAGACAGAACCAGGGCTCCTTGCACCTCCTTTCCTGTGTGCACACTCACACCCAAGATCCCCACTCAGCTGATGCTCAGACCCTCTGTGTGGGGATTGTCCCTGATGCATCCACTGGCCTGCTGCATTTGCTGTTTTGGGTGTTGTCATATTGGGCCAGGTGCCACCAGGACAGGACAAATCAGGTGTTATTGTCCCCAAGCTGTGAGGAGGGGGGCTCCACCAGGTCTCTTTCCCAGGGCCAGGATACACAGCAGAAATGCACAAACTTTTCCAATTCCATCTATTTCATTCCATTTTTAGGATTATTTGCACAGTTCATAGGTGGATGCCAAGTTCTAAGTGCTGTGTATATTTTACTGAGCAGAGCACGGGCAGTTTGTCTTCCCTGAGCCAGAGTGTTACCAGTGCCACTAGGAAGCTGTAAACACTCAATTCACTCTCATTAAATACCAATTAAGTGTTTTACAGCCTTCAACCCAGCTCTGACACAGGTCAAAGGTGAGTTCTGCCAATCTGCTGAGGGGAACTGCAACTCCTGGAGTTCATGGTACAGCCCAGCAAGGTGGAGACAAAGTCCAGTGACCACGGAAACAGTGACGGAAATCTGCCAGCAAACATTTGGAACAGTTCACCCCGAGTGATCCCGCTGCTCTCCATTTAAGGTGGCTGGAAATCAAAACGTGTCTTGTGTCAGACAAAGGCTGATCCCTGCTCTCCTCAGAAACTTTTTGTGAGTATCAACAGAGAGGCTGAGGACTTTAACAACTTCCTCAAGTGGGGTAACATAAAAGTTACTAAAAAAATGCATTTTGGACGAAGTGACAGCAGCAGAGGGCTGAAACCTTTACCAGACAGGTGGTAGTTTAAATCCTTCTAGTTTGTATTTTGATAGGTTTTAAGTCACTTTGTAGTGGTCACATTATTCCCAGGAAATGTGCTCCAGAACAGCTGCACAACACACTCCTTAACCACCTGACAGCATCACCTTCACATGTTTTCTAGCCTCACCTAAAAAGCCTTTCAGGGTTTCTTGGCTTGAGGTTCTTTCTTATACTTGTAGGTTCTGAGGTTTTTTTATGTAAGGTAACAGACCTCATTAATTCCCCTCTTTCTTGTAGGACAACTATTATGGGGTAATAATTTTTAAGTAATTTCCTGTTCACAGAAAAAAAGGTGAACGATGATGGTGTTTCCCACATCAATTGTGCAAACACATTTCTCCATTTCTGAACTCACCAATGGGCACAAACGGCGTCTCCTTAAATTTTTTTATCAGCTTCGTGGTCTGGCTGGTCTCTGTCTCATACTCAGGGAAAACGGATTCCTGGCTAGGTGACATGGTGGCTGTGAAGACAAAGAGCCTCCCTTCAGGTTTTGGAAACTCCAAATAAAGAGAATCTTTAGGAAATTAAAATCCCTTGTGTATTGCATCAGTCACAAATATCCAGGTAGTGAGATATAAGAACAGGTTTAAATCAAAGTGAAGCCTTGGGAAGCAGGATTGTTGCTTACCCGGAGAGGTAAGAACAAAACAAAACCAAAAAAATAGGAAAGTAACAAATTTCTACCATCTGTTTTCACACCATTACAGATCCAAGTGACCTCCCCCATGCCCACTGGCAGCCACAGAACGTTTTGGTCACTGCCTGCCTTTCCTTTTAGGAATTCCGTGCCTCACTGCTCCGCTTGGCTTCTGCAGGCTGCTCCTTTATGGCAGTTCTGACCTCAGCAAAGTTCACTTCTCCCCCTCGTTCCCTGCCAAGAGCAGCAGCCACAGCAGTCGGGTTGGGAAGCACAAGCACTGCACAAGGTCAGCCCTGACTGGCAGCTCCTCAGTCACTACAGCCTATCCCACATCAATATAATTCCAAATTCTTGATGGAGAACACAGGGATGTAAAAAAGTCACCGCCAGGAGCTGGAGCAAGTCCTGAAGCCTTCAATAGGTTCAGACTCGTGTGGGGTTGCACCAGGAAGAGTCACCCACAGGTGATTTCTCACCTTCCCCAAAGAAAACAAAAAGCAGCAACAGCCCTGAGAAGGGTTCCACTCACAGAACCATCATCACCAAAGTCAGACCATCCTCCAGAACTTCCCAGCTTTTTGTGCTGGGAATTGCATGGATTACACCAAGACCTCTTCCCTCCTCAGTGCCCGGCATAGGCATCATTCAGTTAATGATAATTTCTGCCTGTGACACCACAGAGGGCCCTGCTAGAAAAATCTCTACTGCTATTCTTCAGCTTTACCACCACCAGCAAAACACAGCACAGGGGCACATGGAAAGGCTCTGAGCTCTCGGAATATACCAAAAGGAATTTCATTAAGCAGGTGCCAGTAACCACAGGCAGAAGAGACATTTCAAAGGTGGCCGTGCTCCCTGGTTACGCAGCATTTCATGCACACCCATGTGAGCAGACTGACAGGTTCTGAAACCATTTCCTCTGCAAGGCCAAAGGATTTGGTCTCTCTGTGCCCGCTACACTCTTATTTGCTAAATGTAAATTATAATTTTAGCCTGACTCATTCAGAGAAGGGAACAAGAGCTCTGTGTCACTCAGCAGAAGAGGAGACAGCCAGAGGTGAGATTTACACAAGAAAATTATATGAAAAGTGAAACAATTCGTCCACCACGAGAAGTTTCTGTGACCTTCAGCTCAGACCAAGATGGGCACAGGGCAAAAGAAACTGGGTGAAATACACGGCCCGGCTGCCCTGACCTTGCCGACACCGAACAGAGAGGTCGAGGCACCTGTGACCGGTGTCACCCGCAGGGAACACTGAGGGAGCACCCGGGGTAGGAAGGTGACAGGTCCCAGCATCCCGCCCGGGAAGAGGGAAGCCCTGGGTACCCCCAGGCCGCTTTCCGCCTGCCCAGCTCCACATGGGGATCCTTCCCCACTCCAGCCCCTCGCACCCCGCATGGGGGGACTCTTCCTCACTGCGGCCTCAGGCACCTTCACCGCACTCCGGCCTTCTGCCCCACGTCCCCACACCACACATGGGGCCTCTGCTCCACTCTTGCCCCTGTCGCTTTCATCCCACATGGGAGCCCCTCCTCACTCCAGCCGCAGGCACCCGCACCCTCCTGCAGAACTCTGGCTGTGTGCCCGGCTGTGCCGGGGGTCCCGCCCGCCCCAAGCCCGGCTCTCACCGCGCGGATCCGATACCGGCCGGCGTCTGCCTCGTCTGGTCCCGCCCCCGTCTCTTATTCGCCGCTTCCGCCCCGCCCCTCCGCCGGGACCACAACTCCCAGCGTGCCGCGCGCCCGCGCGCTCGCCGACAGCCAATCCGAAGCTTGGCAGCGGCCACGGCTTCCTTATACGGGACGGGGGCGGGGCGGGAGGTGACGTCAGCGCGCGGCGCTCCGCATTGCGGCGAGGCGGCGGTGGCGCGGGGCGGCCGGCAGGGGGGGCCGCGGGGCCCAGCCGTGCCTCAGTCACGGGCTGCGCGCGTTCGCGGTACCGGACCCGGAACAGGGGCCGGGATTCTGCTTTAGCCCCAAAACAGCGGGTCTGGCATCGTCTGCAGGGCGGAAAAAACGCTGCTGGTGCCTTCTGCTGCTTGTCTGCTTTTCGCTTCAAAGACTTCCCGTGTTGTCACACGGGGACGTGGAGTCAAATGGAAAGAGACTGTTGGCAACACCATGGAGTGACAGGAGAAGGGCAGACAGTTTTAAATAAAAGGGAAGAGCTGTAGATTAGATACTGGGAAGAAATTGTTCCCTGTAGGGGTGGTGAGGGCCCAGCACAGGCTGCCCAGAGAAGCTGTGGGAATCCACTCCCCTGGATCCCTGGCAGTGTCCAAGGCCATGGACGGGCTTGGAGCACCCTGGGATGGTGGGAGGCGCCCCTGTCCTTGGCAGGGGGTGGGATGTGTGCGGGAAATCCCGCTGGGAAAAGGCAGTGTCCACAAAGGAGACAGAGGAGTCCAGCAGCTTCATTGGGATCAAGGCACAGCGGCCACTGGGGCACATCCCCGCGGGGTTTTCTCTCTCTCGGTTGCCTCCTTTCATCCCAAACTCCCGGCTGCTCGTTGCCCTCTTTCTTCCCCCCCTGGCCGAGGTACCAGAGAGGTGCAGCCTTCCCCAGCTGCCTGCCACATGTTCCCCCCCTTGAACGTGTTATTTACCCCCGAAGTTTAGAAACTCAGGGTTGTGTTGCTCCATTTGGGTGTTTCAGGAGTCAAACTGGGATCTGTAACAAACCTGCTGCCCAAAGTTGGTACAGATATTAAGCCCCATTTCAAAGCCGTTAACACCATCCTCTCACCCGTGGAATTGATTGTAAAGACATTAGCACACATCTTCCCTATTAGATGAGATGGTCTTTAAGGTTCCTTCCGACCCAAACCCTTCTGAGATGCTGTGAAATTTGGGCTCTTACTTCCATCCTTTGCTGAAGAGCTTCCACTTGATGTCAGAATCATGGAATGGTTTGGGTTGGAAAGGACCTTAAAATTCATCCCATTCCACCCCCTGCCAGCACCTTCCACATGACCAGGTTGCTCCAAGCCCTGTCCAGCTTGGAACACTTTGAGGAATGGGACAGGCACGGCTTCTCTGGCTTTCCCTCAGTCTGATTTTCTTGCTGCTGAATTATGTCATTGACTATGTTTTCCCATATTTCAGCTTCAAGCAGACCTTGTTTTATCCATGCTGTGTGCCAGGATTTAGATGCCCAAAGACAGCCTAGAAATTGTTCCTGAACTTAAACCGTACTCTGAAGAGGGAGAAAAATCCACTGGGATCCCAAAGATGCCTAAAACCTCCTCAATCTGAGAACAGATTGTCAGAGCAAAACAGCCAAGATAAATCCTTTTGTCTCTAAGCCCAGTGCTCCCGTGTGGTGTTTGTACCTCCCCATCTCTGAGCTGGGGGAAGGCAGAGCTGCTGCTCCTGCAGGGTCACTCTGCCTCTGACATGTGGCATTTTGGGCAGCACAAAATAAAGTGGCTCAGACAAGTGCTGCATCTCTCTAAATGTGCTGCCCATTACCCCTAATCTGGTTACCTTAATTGCCAAAGCCATTAGGGCCCTGCAGTCTGAAAGGAAATAAAAAATCTATGCAATTACCAGCCCCGAAATTGAGTTAAAATCTTGTAATAAATTACAGTGAAGGCCACTTTGTCCAGTGGCTCTCAGAGGCACGTTTAATTCTCTGCTTCAGGGCAGAAACTCAATTAAAAACAAAAACTTATTTCATTTTAAATGCTGGCCTAATGAAACCTCTGTCACCTGCAGCTTCCTTGTGTGTGTATCTAGTGTCTCAGGTCTATGAGTGGCTTCTCACTCTCTGCTAATATGTGTGTTGCACACACATTATAACAATATTTATTTATTATAGGGTATATTTTAAGTGCAGCAGCAGCTGATGGTGGCAAACATGGAAATGGGTAAAAATAACAGAAATTTCTCTTTGTGAATCCACCTGCCACGGGACAAGCTGGATGTGGAGCTGTGGCCATCACTGCTGCTCTGCTCTCCTGTTTTTACCAGGGTGGTTTGAGGTGTATAAAACACACTGGGATTGGCACAGGGGAAGCCTTGGCACAGCCAGGGTGTTCCCATGGCCCTGTTTGTTGGTGAGATGAGGAAATGAACAGGAGTGTAACCACTCACCTGTGCTGATGCCCCAAAACTCCTCCAATAAACCATCAGAAACACCTTTGGCAGAGGCCATTTCTGCTCCAGCAGGGGATGAGGATCCTGCAGCATCCAAGTGGGTTGTTCGGATTTCCTGGAAAACACATGGATTTTAACAAAAGGTTCCCAGCCCTGGGAGCTATTGTAGATGTTGTGCTCAAACACAGGGTCGAGATCATTCTTCCAGTGCTGCCAAGGAATGATGATCACCAGGAATAACAAAACAAAACCAGGGAAGTTACGCAGAGCTCACATTTCCTGACTGTCCTCTTACACAAGTGAAAGAAGTTCCTAAAAGCCTGGTTCAAGCCTCTGGCAGGATGGAAACAGAAGAACCTCCTGTAAGTGCCTTTTCTGCTTCTTGCTTGTAGACAAAGCCACACAAGAAACCTGGCAAGGTTCTCTTTTGTTTTTGAAAGGTATCCAGTTTGGGATTGGGATGAATTCCTGAGGTCAGCCCTCCCTTCCACTCTGAGCTACGGGATGGGGATGTGAACGCCAGTGCCGGCATGATGTGGAGGGAGAAGGATGTGGCAGAGGGAGAAGGGCATCTCTGTGGGCTGGGAAAAACCCCAAATGCAAATTTTGGGAATGGTTTGTCTTGGTGTGGGCAGAGGGGGTGTGAGGGGGAAGGTGTTCAGGAGTCTCGGGTGTTGCTGTGATCAGCAGGGTGGGCAGCTTTGTTTTCCTCTCGAAGGGGTGCAGTAACAGCTGAGGGTGAATTTCCCCCAAAATATGAAATACTTCAAAGAAATTTTAAAAAGCTCATTCCCAGACAAGTCTTTTTGTGTCACTTTCCCATGGCAGATCCCTGCTCTCCCGCTGCTCTGTCTGAAGTGCTCTGCAGCACTTGGCAAAGAACTGTGAGACGGCACGAAAACATTTCAATCCAGCTCGAACCCATTTTTCTTTTCTTTTCAGCTGCCTGGAACTGCCTGGAATGGGTATTTAAGCAATTTCAGTCATGGGACCACAGCAGGCACGTCCAGAGCTTCACCCCTTACAGCTGCACACCCACTCTGAGCCTGTGGGGTGGAGGGGCTCTCCTTTCCCTGGGTGTTTGTGGGGAGGGAGCCATCCCTAAAACCTGCAGATCCACCATGGGATAAGTCCTCGTTGGGATGCACAGCACAGCCAGGGACCAACAGCTTCATGCTCTCCTTTCTGAGTGGCTGCAGATCTCTGCAGGGAGAAACAGATCCTCGAGGAGAGATTGGAGCTACACAGCCAAGCCTGTTTGGCACTGCTGGAAAATGAGCCTCAGGGAAAATATGGGTGGCTTTGGCCATGGCTGATAAAAACATGTGGTTTAGGGGTGGAGGGGTGTTTACATGATTTTTTGCAAAACTGGTTTTTGTTTCGCTGTCAGAATCTGAAGATTAACCTTGATTAACAGCAGCAGGCAAATCCCATCTCCTACTGTGTGAAATGGGCTCCTCAGTGACAGCTTTTTTTCCTGAAAATCTGATCCCAAAAGTAGGAGGCTCCCAATTACTCACCATTTCCTGAAATCTGGGCTGCAGCTATCTAAACACTGACGTCCACAGTTCCAGGGAGTGACCACTGCAGGGGTTGCCTCATGACTTCTCATGAAGAATTGATTCCAGCAATGTTCTTCCAGCTGAATCTCTCCCTCTCACCATAATTCAGGACTGGATTGTGGTGTCTCCATGTCCTTACCTTGGAGGAGTCATCAAGCAGCCTGGGATAATGGAAGGTGTCCCTGCCCAGGGCAGGAGGGTTGGAACAAGATGATCTTCAAGGTCCCTTCCAACCCAAACCATTCTGGGATCCTGTGAATTCTGTATTTTCCACTTACTAATGCCTTTCACCAGAATTCATGCCTTGTTGTTCTAGAGTTGACATGGAGAGGGGTCAGTGTCCTCCTAGGAGCAGGGAGATAGTTGTTCAGCATTTCCCCCCTGGGAACAACCCCACTGACATAAAGGTGCTGGTAGCAGGTTCATCTTTACCAAGAATTGAGAATTCTCAGCAGTGACCCAGGTGAATGTAAGCAGCTCACAGTGAGCTGTGGTGGTGGATTTCCTGTAATTTGGAGCAGAAACATCACTAAAAACTTGTGGTGGTGTCAGGAGGAAGTAGTGAATCATATCAGAGGAAACAGTGGTCATTTATTTTGAAGTTTCATGTGACCAAGTAATGAAAGCAGGATTAATTTTGGGTTTTGTTTTTGTTTTTTGTTTTTAGTGTGTTTTTTATATGTACATGTAGAGACCTATCCTTTGGCAAAGGCCAAGTTGTTCAGGACACAAAATACTCACCAGACAGTGGCAGAAATTTAAATCCAGTACTTGAAGGGAACCTACAAGAAAGACAAAGAGGGGCTTTTTATGTGGAGTGACAGGACAAGGGAGAATGGCTTCAAGGGTAGGTTTGGATCAAATATTAGGAGGAAGTTCTTTGCTCTGAGGCACTGGCACAGGTTGGCCAGAGAAGCTGTGGTTGTCCCTGGATTCCTGGAAGTGTCCAAGGCCAGGTTGGATGGGGCTTGGGGCAGCCTGGGATAGTGGAAGGTGTCTCTGCAAATGGCAGGGGTTGGAATGAGATGATCTTGAGCATCTCTTCCAACCCAAATCATTCTGTGATTCTATGAACTTAAGAAAAACCCTGATGTTTGCTTCCTGTGTGAATTGGAACAACACTTTGATCCCTTTCCCTTGCTCCTAGGCAGCCACTGGTCAAACAAAACCTCAGGAGTGACAGCAACAACCACAGACACGTGGCAGGATGCTGCCAATTCGGGTGAGTACCCATACGAGTACCTGGATGAGGAGGACTATGGGCTCTATGGCCTCTGCACCAAGGAGGAGGTGCTCTCCTTCAGCAGGATGTTCTTGCCATCATTCTACACCGTGATCTTCCTGGTTGGTATGGCTGGGAATGCCCTCCTGTTTACTGTCCTCCTCATGTACATCAAGAAGAAGAAGAAGCTGACTGAGCTGTATCTGCTGAACCTGGTGGTTTCAGACTTCTTCCTGCTACTGACCCTTCCTTTCTGGGCTCTGTACATTTCTCAGTGGATCACCTGGGACAGCTTGTGCCCATTCTTAAATTCCATGTACACTCTGAACTTCTACAGTGGCATCTTCTTTGTGAGCTGCATGAGCCTGGACATGTATCTGCAGATAGTTCACGCTTGCTCTCCTCACAGCTCCACGGTGTGGAGGAATTCCATCCTCGTCTTGTTGGTGATGTGGATCCTTTCCATAGCTCTCTCCATTCCTGACGGTCTCTTCACTAGCACAAGGCAAATTAACAACAAAACCATTGTGTGCACCCAGGATTATGGCCAGGAGCACTTATTTTGGAAAGTTGTCTTTCGGGTGATTCAAAACATCCTGGGATTCCTTTTCCCCTTCCTCTTCATGACGTTCTGCTACTCCCGCATCGCTTGTGTCCTCAACACCTCACAGATCCCTGGCTCCAGGAGAGCTCTCTGCTTAGTCCTTATCCTGGTGGGGGTCTTCTTTGTGCTCTGGTGTCCTTACAACGTTGTGCTCATCCTCCACTCCCTGCAAGATGTCGGTGTGATCAGGAGCTGTGACAGCAGTAGGAAACTGGACTATGCCCTGCAGATCACGGAGAGCTTGTCCTTTGTCCACTGCTGTCTCAACCCCTTGCTCTATGCTTTTGTGAAGAAACGGTTCAGAGCATATTTGTGGAAGATCCCTCAGGCCATTTTCAGGAGAGGCACTTTCTTTCCCATCCAGGACTCCCAGACGAGCCCGTCTTGCAGCAGATATGCAGCTGAGATAGAAATGTTGAGCATCACAAATGCATAATAAACATTTACATTATTTACATTATTATTTACATTATTTACATTATTTACATTATTTACATTATTTACATTATGTGTGTGCCCTCTGTGCTGCATTTTACCAGTCCTGCCCATGATGGAGTTGGTGTGAGCCTGCAGCACTGTGTAACCAGATAGTTCATCCTAGCAACAGCCTCGAGGTGAGGACTTCCCATACTAGGATTGGAAGAATACCTGTGGGATCTGTTTCTGTTGCAAGTGGAATTATTATGAAAGGATTGTCCTGGATTTACACTAGTGGAAGAAACCCATTTCCCACCTGGAGTATGTGAGCAGTAGCAAATAAAGGAGCAGATTTCTCAATATTGTACCTTAAAAAATCCAAACCAAAACTTGAGGAGAGATTCTCCTCCTCCCTGGCATGGGCTGGCAAATCAATGTCCCTGCTCATCCATCAGGCCAGAAACACTGCCAGGGGATGGCTTTGCTTCTCCTGGATCTTTCCATCTGCCAGGTGATTTAACTGGGATAATCTCATTTTCTATCAGGAGACACAACAGGAAGGACTGGACACCTTTAAGCTGAGTTGTTCTTTGTCATGATGAGCTGTGCCACACTCAGACCTGCTGAGCAGGGAGCTGTGGCTCTCCAAGGGGCAGAGTCTTGGCTAGAGGTCAGTTTGATCATCAGCTGGTTTGATACCAGTTTGATCAGAACAAAGTTCAAACCAGTAACAATCAGTGAGAAAGATAAAAAGTGGGCTCCACAGTGGTGGAGGTATTGGCCTTCCAAGATGAGGTCTGACAAGGTAAAAAAGATCTGTGGATACCACCTGTGACATAAATATTGGCTTTAAACAGTACAGAGTGAGAGCATGGCCTGAACAGAAGAACACAGACAGCTGATGGTCAATCCTTATTACCCAGTGCAGCTTTGAAGTTCAAGGTTCTGAGTTTGCTGACTTTTATTTAAAGGCATTATTCATCCCAAATGCTCCTGAATCTTAAATGTTCATTTTCCATCCTGAAAACCTATTAAGTCTGGAAGTTACCTAGAGTTGTACAAATAAAATTATTAATTTAAGAGAAAGCACTCATCACCTTGATTTTATTACTACATAAGGTTATAGGGCTGAGGAGGGCTTTGAGTTGATCATGGCTGTTATTTTTCTTCCCAACATTGCTGCAGTGTTTTTGTTTTTGTTTTTTTTTTCCAAAATGGTAAGGTTGGGAGCTTTCCTTAAAAACAAAGCCAAAAGAAATATTTATCTGATGTTATGATGTGGCCTTCACTCCACGGGTTAGGCCACTGGAGGGAATGTGGAAAGGGACAGCAGCTGGGAAGCTGAAAAGAAGATGAAGATTGTGATCCCAGACAGAGGAAGGCTCTTGGGACTGTGGAAAACTCATGATGGGATGCTCTGGGGAAGAGCAAAGGTGAGAAAATAAAGGGGAGTTAATGTCACTCTCCGTTCTCCATGAGAAGAGATCCTAGCACCAGCGGCTGGGACAGGCTTTGGGG